>BOSO01020260.1:0-12368 GCA_018403395.1 Gorsachius goisagi | reverse complement strand
GGGGATGTAAGACATTAGAAAGAATTTCTTCACAGAAAGGGTTGTCAGGCTCTGGAATGGGCTGCCCAGGGAGGTGGTCGAGTCCCCATCCCTGGAGGTATTTAAAAGAAGGATAGATGAGGTGCTTAGGGACATGGTTTAGTGGTGGGATGGCAGGGTTAGGTTAAAGGTTGGACTAGATGATCTGAAAGGTCTTTTCCAACCAAAGTGATTCTGTGATTCTATGATTCTAGGGGAACCCCAGGGTTATGCAAGGCCAGGTGTGGAGCCTGGTGTTTGTTGGAGATCTGTGTAAGAGGAGTTATTGTAAGAAAGGACATGAGAAGAGGAGAGATTGTGTAGGCTGAGCTGCTTACTCCGTGCATTCAAAGTGGAATAAACAATATGGGGACTAGTTTTTCAAAGCAAAGGGTGGCACTTGCTGCTGTTTTTTCCATGCTGTCTTTTTTAGAGTATACTTCATCCCACTGTGCATATGCTGTCTTGTTTTCTGCCACTGACTTCTGCACCTATTCTTCTGCCTTTCTTCCTACTAGTGTTTTTTTTCCTCCTGTCCTCATCTGCTTGTTGCTGATGTTCTCATGGTAATTTAATTTGGCTTCAAAAGACTGATATATTTTGTTTTCCATTTTTCTCTAAATATATGCCCCTATTTAATGATTTACCCATTTCTCCTCTAGAACATGTGTATTTACCCACTCTTTTATTTACTCCTATATTGCTCTTAACTTCCAAAACTGGAAACTGCTCACCCTTCCTTTCCTTCTCTTTCCAGCTTCTTGAAAATATTATGGAGATACTTTTCAAGGGCAATTTGTGGTTTTGTGGTGTGTGGGTTTTTTGTTTTATTTTATTTTATTTTTTTTTCTCTGTGTAATTCTCAAAGGGCAGCCATGGCTTCAGAACTGTCCTTTTGGAGATCCAGTGACACAAGTGCATATTATCTTCTTTGAGTGTGACATTGGACGTGACAAATGAGTACAGTACACTGAGTGTAACATAGTGTATAGAGAATAGTAAATGAGATTTGAAAACACAGTTTGGATATTAGACTCTAAATCTTATTATGGGGAAAAAGGGAACATTACTTATACGTGGAGCCAAGAGTTTATTGCTCTCCTGATCAAAATCTTAACAATCTAGTCAAAATACAACAAGGATATTACTAATCCAGTAATAAGTGTTACCAGAATAATGGTGAATGTGGTCTATGTTAAGTCACTCTGGGCCTTGGAGTCTGCTGGGACTGCCAGGCCTTCACCACACTGGGTTCTCAAGCCAAAATGGGTCAAGTGACAGTCACTGACCACTGCATGACTGTTAAACCAAGATACAAGCTCAGGTCAAGGCGCACAGACACTCCTGAGACCCTGCACTACCAGGTCAGTGTAAAGCCTGGCACCTTCCCCTGGTAATGGGGAAAACTGTGTTTATGGGGCTGCATAGGGGAGTTGCATAGGTGGGATTGGGAGACGCTGAACTCCATGACCATGTCTTCACTATGATGGATGACTCAGAGCCCACAGGGAAGAAAAATCTAGTGTCCCCATTCTAAGTAAGGCTATCTGAGTTCAGTGTCAAGATTTTGTGAGCAGTACATGTTTTGCTCTTAAGAGACAAGTGAAATCTTGGGTGAAAGCAGAGAACATATATTTCTAGGTGCTTTTCTTGTTGTGCTTCTGGGGAAGGTCCAGTTCCTGTGGAAAACCTAGCTGCCAGAGCCTGGCAGTTTTGTTTCAGTCTTCTCATTTTGCTGTATGGAGTTGATGGACAGGAGAAGTTGTCCTTTTTTTAAGATCCTCTCTGATGTCTGGAGCCTGTCTAGAGTGGCAGGTTGAAAAACCTGGAAAAGCTTTCTTCTCACGTGTGTCCTGTCTCTGTATCATGTGTCTTGTGTTTCCATTTGAAATCACTTTGAAACATTGTGGTGGTGTGCTCCCCTGGCCCCACACCTGACCTCTTCCCATAACCCTGATCAAGCAATAACCACCTGTGATGGTCAGGATAGATGTGTCTGGTTGTGATGGATGCATCCAGCACAAAATGGATTCAGGGGAGGATAACACCACAATAGCCAAGGGCAGCCCAAGAGCCCTCTGAGCTCTCCTGCATGGCAGCAGGCTGGGATCTCCCTGTGAGCAGGGCCACCTCTCAGGATTACTCCTCAAGGTTGAGAGATTCCTTGCCTCAGCAGATTTTTGGTAAGTGGCTAACAGCATACTAAACTCTGAAATCCTAGCTAAGTGATATAAGGATTGATTGCACATATATAATCCTTTAGACATAAACTGTTGACTCCTCTCTGAGGAAGGAGTTTAGAAAGCAAGGGGATCTTTCCTGATCCTCATGACTCAATGGGAAGGTCATCTGACAGTTTTGTCTGACTCCTTCCTCTATGCAGTAAATAACCAAGTGTATCTTGCCATCAAATCTTGTAAGCCACCGTTGTATTTACCATTGAACTTTGTTAACTCACTGTTTTATATCAATAAACTATATTTTTTTGCCTTCCTCTCGCTCCATCCGTGACATCCCATCCCAGGGCACTGACTTGCCTCAGATTCTGTGTTGAAATATAAGCTCCCTAAACCAGGTGCTTGGCTTAACAGGCATCACTTGCAACTCTTTCATTGAGAAAACACTTTTTACTTTTCCAAGAATCTTTAAAATCTTGTTCACCTGCTAAAGTTTAGAAATATTGCCTGAAGTAATTTGGGGTTTTTTTAAAGAAAAAATCTGTCTTTGGCTTTGCTTTAATTGGTGAAGTGACATCTCAGTTACTTAATGATGGGAACAGCTCAATACTTTGGTTTAAATCAAGTACCTGTACTTTCCAATTTGGAGTAAGGATGGCAATAAAATCTGCTGACTCTGTCCCTTTAGACAAAAAAAAAAAAAAAAATTGGTCAAAAGACACAATGCAAAGGGTGGTTATCAGAATAGAAGCATAGTTTAGGTGGGATAAGTTTGCAATTTCAGGGACAAATTCTTAGATTGTATGAATCTGGGTAGTTTCAATAAACAAGACTTTTATATCCCATCAAAGATCATATCTGGCATTGTCTTCAGTAATGGTTCTGTGACTTCTTAGGAAAAATATTTTGTTTGCGTCTTTGGTGCTAGGACAGCTCCCCATTATAATCCCTTTAAGATAACTCAATTTGGGAAAAGGTTGGGAGAGAAATTTATGTCTGTTGAATGCTACTTAGCTCTGCAGCCTATGTTGACTCCAGTTACTGTGCTCCCTCTGATACCTCTAATGTAATGTAAAGTGTAAAGACTGAGGCTCTTTGCTTGAAGTACTGTGTGTTGATGAATTATTGTTTAACCATTGGTATCTGTGTTTTTTATATATATTTTCCTGATGTCTTGCATGTCTTCCAGTGTGAAAGTTCTTTTATTGTTGTTGAGGGTTTTTTTGTTGGCTGTGTAGCAGCAAGCCGAAAGAGAAAATTAGGTATTTGCAGTCTATAAACTTGTAATGGCCAAATGAGAAATCTGTGTCAGTCCTGTGCATGACTGAAGTACTTGATCTGTTCAGGAACTGCCTATTTTAGGATGACATGAGTTACTACAAATTAGTAATCAAGCTAGATAAATCTGGAGGAAAAAAAAGAAAGATTAAGGATGCAGTGAACAATTTGTATGTCTCTGCCAGTCATAACAGCTGTTAGAAATGTCTGTTAAATGCTTTCACCAGCTTTGCTTACATCCTGTGACTAACATGATAGCTGAAAAGAAATGTACAGGCTTTTAAATTTTCCTTTAAAATTTATTTCATAAGTTGAGTTACTTTAGACAAGAGGTGAATAAGAGGGCATGTAAAAAGTATACTGAATAAAGAAGAAAATGGAGACATAAGTTATGTAATCAGATCCTCTTTCACAATGAAAGGACATCAAAAGAAACTGGAAGACAATACACTGGAAAGCTAAGTATATTTCCAGGAAAAAAATAAATTAGAAGCACTATGGATGGTATAGACTTGATCCCTTATTGAAAATATGACATAGTTTCTCATTGGCTTTAATGAGCTTTAGTCTCTTGAATTTGAAAGCTGAAAGAGGGGAATATGAAAGTGACTTGTGCCCAGTGAGAGAAGAGCACACCTCGTTCTGCCGGGGGTTAGCTTTGCTGTGCTTCTGCCAGCGGAAGGCTGTGCGTTGTAAGGCTTCAGCTCAGAGCTGCAGAGAAACTCCCTCTCTTTGATCACAGCAGAGAAGGGAGAGAGATTTCTAGACTCCTACCAAAGGACAGGTCTGTTTGTCACCAGCTGGAATGCCAAGAACAGATATAAAACATAGCACCAGAATTTTTGTTACAAGATATGCACCTTTATTTGTTGGTGTAATGAGGCTAAACAGGATCCATTTCAATATGCAGAAGATCATCTGGCAAATTTCAGAAAATAATGCTTATTAGGACTTACCTGAACAGTGGAAAAAGTCCATTGGGGCAAGCAAGGAAGATGGTTAAAGCAGTGGAAGCTTTTTATCTTCAGTGATTTTTTTTTGACCTGTAGGAGAAAAGGGAAACACAACAAGGAAGATGAACAAATGGCTCAAACATTAATAAATTTTCAAGGGAGGTTGAAGAAAGCTTGAGCACTTGGAAGTGTGAATAGAGAAGAGATTACTTACCTCACAGCCTAGAGAAATCATATTGTTTGAGCTGGGGTTGGTCTGAACCGGCAAGAAAAGCTTTAAAAAATGAAGAATTTTGAGAGGTATGTATATAGCTTTACACGTGACTATAAAACATACAGAGAAGCACTGATAGATGAGGGTATGGCAGTAAGTAAAACAGTATCAGATATTGGAAAGATGTATAGTTACAGGTAAGAACTGCAGGTAAGTAATGTAAATAGTGAAAGGCTTGGATGGGACAACAAAACAGCAAACAGTAGCTGAAAGGCTTGTGCTCAGTTCAGGACCCCAGACATCAAACAGTGCCACAAGAATTACTAGCATAGAAACTGAAAGCAGTTGTTAACGTGGCAATCATGGCAGAGCACGGATACTGACAGGCTCAAATCATTCAGGAAAGACAGATATAAAAGTAAAGGTGATGAATACCACTGCATGTGGTTCTGTATCAGATGCAAAGAAAAAGAAGAGATAGCCAGGAATAAACTAAAATCTGCTTCAAGATGAAATTAATTTTGGGGAAGGTTAATAAATCAGATTGTATTGGGATAGTACTGTAATAGAGTCCCTGGGTCAGATTTGGGTAGAAAAAAATGATGCAGAAATAAACCAGGAGAATAAGTACAGATGACTATGTCAGTATTGAAGACTTTAATCTCCTAATGACAGACCTGACAATGTAGTTACAGGCCTGTATATTCTGGAACCTCATAGCTGACAACATTTTTCATCAGCTAATCACTAACAAAAAGCGACACCAGGAGTGATTTCAGTAAGACATTAAAATGCGATCAAAATGGTGGTCATGAGGGTGAGAGAAGGGTTGGGAAAAGTGTTATCAACAATCATAACTTCATTTCTATTAAGTAGAGATTAATAGTGTTCTGTGATAAATTTTTTAATTTCAGAAGCTCAAAATTGTTCAGTGAACTGGTTAGTAAAAGTAGTGAACTAAGAGCTTAAGGACTTGAATTTAGAAGAGGTTCAGAATTTCTTGAAATCAAAGAAATCTGACTTCTAAGCAAGGTAAAAATGTTATCAGATATTTAAATAGATTCAAAATCTCTTCACAGGACACATTAGGATTAAGGGGTGAACTTAGAAAAAGTGGGACAAAAAGCTTGTTTTTAAAAAAGCTGAATGTTAGAGATCAAGGGATAAAATAAATATAGCTTAAAATGGGGCTGAGTTTGATCCTAAAATATTAAAACCAATAGTAAACATTAAACACTCCATGAAATAAAACAAGCTACACAAATAAAAGCAGAATAAGGAAAGAGTGATCATTAGCAGTTTGGATGATATGAATACAGTCCAAAAGACAAAATGAAACCTTCATCTCAGTTTTTCCTAACAAGGGAAAATGGTGAATAAACTGGAAAACCAGACTATTAGAAATGAGGATAGAGAAATTTCCATTGTTAATTCAAGTCAAAATAGTTCTCTAAGAGTTTAATACACTGATATTTAGAGGAACCAATAAACCCTTACTAGAAAATTCAGTGGAAAAAACCCACCACCACAGTAATGAACAAACGAAGTGTCTGATTCAGTAGCAAGGATTTTTTACTAGGTCAGCATGTACCACGTGGACTCTCTACTCGCATAGCTAAAATAAAGCTGTCAATGAACAGTTTGACTTTTTTTTTTTTTTAAACAATCCTCACAAGAAAGTTGGATGATCCCTGCTGAAATTTGCAGGTGTCACTAAGAAGGAAAATGGTGTCAGTGCAGAAAACAGAGGGGATATTGTACTGAATGTGCTCAAAGAATGAATGGAAGTCAGTGGTGCAATGTGCAAGGTCCCTCTTACACATTAGTAATTCCTGCTTTGATCTCTATCTCATTAGAGAGAAACAACTGCAGCACAGAAATGGTTGAGTGGTGCATCAGTGAACCTGGTGTAGTAGAGGGGCACAGGATGCCCAAACTACTGCTGGCACATGGGTGTGCTGAAAGGGGGAGGGAGAGGAAGAGGAAGACGTGGCTACCTGATGCATTGGAAGGAGCATTTCCAGTTGTGATGGGGAGAACTAGAAGTCTACTCAGTTCAGTGAAACAGCATCTGAGGGGATGAGATTTCCCTCCATAAATAAATCAGGGGCAGGGATATTTACTGGGAGGGAGAACTGTTTGAACTAAATGATTATGCTAGTGGAGAACAGGGGGTTTAAACAGGTTGCAACAAAATTAATCTAGAAGGTGTAAGTACTACAGGAGTGATGGTCTAAGTGAATGAGGCCACAAACTGGAGTATAAGGAGGCAAGAAAACTTTTGTTTACAGGTAGTGCAGTCAGTCTAAGAAAAGAATTGCCTGCTATACTGAGCTGTCATATCTCAGGACTAGACTGCGGAGGCCCCTTCTGATTCCTAATTACTGGAGTAACTAATTTTTCCAATCCTTTTCCTATGCAATTCTTCCCTACTCCATGACATTTCAGAGTTTTAAATGTCCAAATGAATTATGCAAGGGAGTTCTCTTTTGTCATTTTCATTTTGACAGACTTCATTCTCAATCTTAGGAATAATTTTTCTTGCAAAATTAAACTGGCTATTCAAACACTCAAAGCAAAAATCAACAGAAATTGGAAACGGAAAAATTAATCTGAATTGAATGTATTAAAACTGAAGTTACAGACTGTGTTCATTTGTCCTTTCCAATAATTTTCAGGTTATGTTACTTGAAATTATTATGCAAAAACATTGAAAGGTATTCGATCCATCAGTACAGTAGAAGTGAAGCCAAAATCCCAGCAAAAAGAACAACAGAAACTACATAACAAGAAGACTAAATTCTTTGCTCTAGCAATCAGTTCTACTTCAGAACTAGCTCGTCCTTAGTTCCTGCTGTGCCTCTTTAGCAGAAATGTTAGTGCCTAGGTCTCTCTCTGGCCTTTGCTGTAATTAGTGCTAAAGTTCTTTTCAAAGCACCTCTGAACAAGTTGTCATCCTTCATTGCAGCTTCAGTCTTCAGCAAAGCTAAGCTTCTCTTCAAAGTATGAAACATCAAATGAGTCTTACCATTTTCAGAAACAAACCTTAGTTTGATGCTCCCTGTGTCTTTCTCCCCACGACCTAAGCACTCTTGTGGTTCAGCGAAAACTAATTCCTTCCTCTGGGAACTCCTGCCAAGGACTGGGAATACTGCATGGTTTTGATTTCTTATGCTGTAGAAGTACAAGCCATAAAATTTCAAAGACCCTCCTACTAATTTTGTTAAGGAAAATGACATCACTCAGCAGTCCTGAAATTCTAGTTCAGTGCACATAGGGAAAAAAAAAAGTTAAAGAAATCCAATAAAATATCTCTCAGTGTTTTAGTTATTTAAGTTTTAAATCTCAGATACCATAAAAAGTGAAGCTTTTCTGCCTCTAAGCTATCTGCATAGAAAATGTTGGGGTTTTTTTACCTTTGTTAGACTTGTAGGAAATTTCAGTAGCAGGGATTAAAAATGCAATTAATTTGCTGACATAACCTACCTGCATATCTTTGTGCACACATGAGCTACACATCACTGCAAACTACCAGCTGAAACATTTGTTAGACAATCCCTAAGCCAGTAAGATCCCTTTTGAGGTGCATGAGGCCCTTCGTCTGGCAGATGAGCTCAGTGGTCACGCTGCAATTCATTAAAGATCACACACAATTTGCTTGAGTCTTTGGCCAAGTGATATTGTCTGACAGTACATTCAATATATCTTGCAGTGAAATTCAGACTGCATTGCTTGTTGATTGTTTAGACTGTTTCAGTTTGTATGTCCCCTTTTTTGTTCAGCAAATTTTCTTCCAAATTCTGATTTTTGTTCACACACTTGATGTGTTTTATTTTATGACCCTAATTTAGTTTTAGTACTTTCCAAAAAACTTACTCCTTACCAGTGATGGCTATTTATTGCCTGGCCCTTTTTGGATTATGTCAGGTTTTAAACACAATTCTGTAAAGTAGTAACTCAGGGTTGCCAGGTTTCCTTCAAGAAAAGTAGCCCATAACATTGGTGGTAGAAGTCATAGCATTGTTCTTAGCAAAACCTATGGGAAAATGCCATTATGCAGAGTCTGACTCCAACCATTATAGCATCTGCTTTCCTCTACTTAATTATGATCTTAAATGGACAACAGTCTGACTTGCACAGATTTTCATGCACTTTTAAATAGTCCCTTTAGATGTACTTTAGAGATAAGTAGATCCATATGTGTTACAACCAAAATAAGTCATACAGGACGCCGTATACAAAATTATTGTATGAAATTATGAGTTGCTTTAGAGCGGGCTTAAGCTGATGCTTAATTCATTGAAAAACTCACACCAACTTCAGCTGGAGCTGAACTCAGCCCCAACTTCAGCCCCTGAAGACAACCAAGACATTCTTAAATTGCATACCACAGCATGTCAAGTGTCATGTGACACTGGAGATACGTTTCTATGCCCACTGCTATAATGCTTTGTCTTTTATCACTTAGCCTAGGAGAATCACCATTAGTTATCAGCAATGTTGTACCCATAGCACAAAATCAGGCAAGTCTGTCTCTGTTCAATAGAAATCACAGATATGCTGTAGATGAGAGCATTGATCACTCTAATCCAATATATTCTGCCTGACAATGATCAATGTAAGTCAGAGAAAAATGAAAGAACAATGCGGTAACCTACTTTCAGAAGTTTCTTTTCAATTCCCCCCAGTTAGTGGTTGCACATGTCCTGAAGCATGAAAATGTCAACGGATTCTTTTCATTTTCTCTAACATAACTGTGGAAGATCTTATGGTGATCTGAAGTTCTGAACTTGCTTATAGAATGCATACATTTATAAAAAGATATGCAGATTCTACAATGGATTAATTACACATTCAGGTAAAAAAAGCATTTCCTTTATTAACTTTTATTTGTCTGTTTTGTAACTAGAGCATGGCTGATTTTGAATGACAAGATGATGGGGTTTTTTTTGTTAACTTTAAAATAAAATACTGTTACTGCAATTTTATTTATCATTTCCTCATTCTCTTACCTTTAAGTGGTAGGAAGATTTTCTGTTGAGCCATAAAACTTGACTTTCATTTTGTCATTCACGCCTTGTGATATGAAAGCAATGCTTTCATTTTTGGTTGAAGGGCTTTGGTGACAATGTTGATTTCAGGAGCTCCTGTCACCCTCTGATCCCTTACCAACGAGCCTGCTCTTGTTATTGCTCCTGCAACTTGCCAGGTTATGTGTCAAACCAAATGATTGCATAGGCATATTCAACCTGGACCAAAATATGCTCTTTAAATACCTGTCTCTCTTCCTCCCATCTTTTTTCTCTATGTATGCTTATGTTTTAGGCTGCCCTCAGTCCACAGGGGAATCCAGTAAACAGCGGAACAAAGGTGACCATGAGCTGTGACAGCTTGCCAAGGCAGGAACTCCTTAAGCCGTACTGTTTCCACAAACCCCACATCTTCAAGTTGAGGCTTCTGTCTCTTAGGGAAGCTATTTACAAGACTGGATTTTCCCAGAGAGTCAGGAAGAAAGTTTCATTGCTTATATATGATCATCTGACAGGTATGGTGATGTGTCTGCATTAGCCCCCACTCAGAGAAAGCCTCAGCAGCTCTTCGTTCTAAACTTCTGCTGATACAAGTGCAGTTCTTGCAGGCTGCACTTTAGTTAGCTGTAAATGTTGCTTTAACTTGCTTGAGCAGAGTTAAATAGATAGCTTTTCCTTGTATAACTCCACCGCTTCCCCATTCACACCAAGTGCAGATCAGACTCTTATTTCTCTTACAACCTTTCAAATATAGTGTGCAATTTTAATTTTAAATTAGTTGGGAGGTGGTTGTGTGTAGTCACTTCCTAGTCTTATATAGAGCACCCAAGAACCCAGATTGTAGTAAGTGACACAGTAGATATTTGTTTGCTACCAAGGTCTAATTTGCATACATTGATCTGCCTCAAATGTCCATGAGCTTTATTTTTTATTCTACATTCTTACAGCTGTTGCTTAAGGCTTTGCAAATGAAGCAGCATAGACCTGCCACCTAGAAAAACTTTCCATCTTATGAAGGTTAAACAACAGTTGAGGCCTTCTGTGACCATTCTAAGGAGGACAAATAAAATTATTTTACCAGCAGCTTAGTTCCTCTAGATCTGCTCCTTGATCAGCTTTTTTGCTGAGATCTCAGGCAGTTTTCAGCCAATTATTTATGCTATTTCTGCCTCAGTTCCAGTGCTTATCCTCAACTGTTGCTGAATTCTGTTTTTTCTTGAAAGCTGTAAGCACTTAAATATAACCTACAGAAGCTGTAGGTCGTGCCTGGAAATCATCCTGGGTTTATAACTGCACAAGCTGTGTGGCTCCAAAGATGTTAAAGTTTACGGCAGCCCTGCCCACACAAAGTAGGTAACATTAAGGGTGGTCTTTCTTGGGCTAAGGATGCATTCTATTTTTCTAGCAATCTAATTTTGTTTTATGTCTTTTTTAAGCTTAAGTTGCATTACTAGAGGTGAGAATCAGCCACTAGAGAAATTAACTAGATCTGGAATCTGGAAAACAGATTTCTTCAGATTTTATCATTTAAACTTAACACCCGAACTTTCAATTTTAGTAGGAGACAAGGAGGGAATGTGGAGCACTGACACATGGCTTTTCCTGCTGCATTCTTGGATCACTGAGATTTACAGACACCTGGTCATGTTCGTGGCGTAAAACCAGTTCAGTCCTACAGTGCATCCACAGTAGGGCCAATGCCACACCAGCAGCACATGTATTAAACAAATGATTTGACTTGCTCAGGGTGCACGGGATATGTATTCTCCATACATTTGCAGTTCATGCTGAGCTGGTCTGACTCTTCCAGAAGGTCTGAGGCTCACTGCATGCACGCTAACCGGGACCTGTGTACATACCCCTGCTCATAAGAGTCCCAGCCAGAAATAAGGCAGTCTTTCCTTGAAAATTAGCTGGCGTCTATTCCCAAAAAGATTAATATGGACAATAAACCCATTTTATAAACACTGTTTGCCCCTGTAAATTATAATGCCAGAGTTAGCTGTACATAAAATGACTGTTATTCAGGCAAGTACTTTTAGGAAAAAAAAAAAAAAGAAAGAAATGCAACTTATTAACAAAAGTGAAGCATATTTAAGACTTATGTGTTTGGGCTTGAAGTTTAGCGCTATGAGTCATCTTGTTTAGAAATGGCAAAGGTAAAGGTATTTTTAAGAAGGAATCAGACATTATTTGATTAATTAATCCATCATAGAATACATGGCCAGTTACGAAACCATTATACTATGAACAAAATTTCTGGTTTAATATCTTGGATTGTTTGGTGAATCAGAAGTTTTGCTGCTTGTCATATTAAGGTGCATATATAAGAGCTGAAAATAATGTTGATGTATACCATAAAAAATAGAGCTTAATTCTCCTTTGAAAAAGCGCTGCAAAAGATTTATAATTATTTTACTTTAAAAATGTAGATGTGGTCACAGTAACAGTAACCACCATTCACCTTCTAGTTCTAGGGCCAGTCCTGTTTAATATCTTTATCAATGACCTGGATGAGGGGATAGAGTGTGCCCTCAGTAAATCTGCAGACGACACCAAACTGGGTGGGAGTGTTGATCTGCTTGAGGGGAGGAGGGCTCTGCAGAGAGACCTGGACAGGCTGGATCGATGGGCCTAGGCCAACTGTATGAGGTTCAGTAAGGCCAAGTGCCGGGTCCTGCACTTTGGTAACAACAAC
>BOSO01020257.1:0-12250 GCA_018403395.1 Gorsachius goisagi | reverse complement strand
GGTTGGTGAAACCCTGGTAGGGGTTGCCCAGAGAGGGGGTGGAGGCCCCATCCCTGGGACCATTCCAAGCCAGCTTGGACGGGGCTGTGAGCAACCTGATCTGGTTAACGGTGTCCCTGCTCCTGCAGGGGGGTTGGGCTGGGTGACCTCTAGGGGCCCCTTCCAACCCAAAACATTCTATGGTTCTATGATTTGGCTGAGGCAAACTAAGAAAAAAGGGAGTCTTTGCCATAGTTTCACTTCACTAGAGGGGTGGGAGCCACAGTTGTGTCTCTGCCTGGAGCTGATGCCTTTTTGTGGTTTCTCTTGAAGCCCTGCCGTGGTGCCAGGTGTTTTTCCCATTTCCTGTTTTTCTGAAATGTTGGGTTTCTCAATGCCATTGGTCTTTTCTCTTCGTGGAAGGGGGTATTTTGGGGGCCTTACCAAGTGCTGGTTTCCTCCCAGGTGTTGAGAAGTGATGACTTGCAGCCTGACCTCACGTTCTCCCTTTGCATTTCTAACAAGCTTTTCCTCTGAATCCTGCATCTGTTTTTTGGGGTAGTTTACATTCATTAGAGCTTATAATTATAAGAGGAACAGAGTAAAAGAAGGGAAACTTTGAAGACCATCCTTTGTTTTGCACGATGTCTACGCAGTTCCTTTCATGGAAATACCAAAAGGGTATTTAATACAAGTGAGCTGACACTTGAGTTTTTTATAGAGTCTGATTGTATTTTTTTCCCTTTTGATCAATGTAATAGTTGTAATTAGTTTTAGTGTTTCTAAGCTTTTGAACTGCTGAGAATTCAAGCAGCTTGTTAAAGTGAGGGACTCCAGGGGAACTTTAAAAATACTCTTCCCTTTTGCATATATTACATGTACATGGGCTTAATGATAGCAGCCTGTATCTGAATATTTTTTTATCCTGTGCCCCACCTCTCAAACTAATATTTTGAAAAGCTCTGAGAGGTCCCTGAAGTATAACTGTCTATGCAGCTTGGAGCTTTGCTGCCTAAAGAGGATAAATGCTTTGAAGTCTGTACTAATCCTGAATGCCATTTTACATATTTCTCAAGATCACTGAGGTAGCATCCTACAGGGAATGATGACTTAGTATTCTTATAAGCAAATACCTTTTTTTTTTGCTTGTCCCCCTCAGTTGACTTGGGGTGCTAAGGAGACCATTTCTGCTGTCCTGGTCCTTCTTTTACCCAGGGAAGGGGTCAAGTCCCCATCCCTGGAGGGATTTAAAAGCTGGGCAGATGAAGTTCTTAGGGCCAGGGTTCAGTGGTGGGATGGCAGGGTTAGGGTAACAGTTGGGCTTGGTGATCTTAAAGGGCTTTTCCAACCTAAATGATTCTATGATTCTTGGTTTTGGCGAAAACTTTGTTTTTGGTGAAAACCAGCTTGCTGGTCACTTGTAGGAGAGAGAAGCAGCATCCCCTGCCTACGCAACTGGTGACACTGGGCAAAGTATAGATGGCCACTGTGCTTGAGCAGAGCTGGACCAGAAGACATGTGATGGTCCCCTGGGCTGGAGAATGCCTTGGTCGGGGCAGGCGCTGCCAGAGTTGCGTCTTCCCTGGGGTGCTGGGAGAGGGATGGTGCAGAAAGCATTTCTGTAGCCAGTACACGAGCAGCTACGACACCGTGGTGTGCAGAGTGGGTAACGTTACATCCTTGGGTAAAACACCTCATTCCGAGCTACCTGGTGCTGTGTGATGGGCTCAGGTGAGGTAGGTGAGGCCTTCAGGAGTTAGCTGAGCAGGTACTGTAGTGAATTCCATAAGCTGATTTATTTTTTTCTTTTATTTCTATCTTCTTTTGCTTTTGAAACCTCTACTATGTGTTTTATCGTGTGCTCCAGTGGCAGCTTCCTGTATTTTCCATTACCCTGTGGCAGGGCACTCTGTACTGCAGAAGGGGACCGTGGATATATTTCATTAGATGCATTATACTTCCCTTTGGCTAAATGTGGTCTGCAGGGAGATGCTTTACTTTTTTAAAAGAAAAAAGTGCAAAAGTCCAAATAAAATCATAATAAGCATCGGGTGGGACAGAAAGCTCAGATGTCTGGGGAGGCCATGTGTTATTTCCCTATCAAAAGGAGGAGAGAAACCTTTTTGTTATTTCATTCTCTGATAAACATCTGAGAACCGTGAGTGCTAAGGGAATGGAATGAGGTTAAACGAGGCGTATCCACAAGAGGAAGAACCTGCCTATGAGCTTTTGGCAGGGGTCTGGAGAGCTCCCTCCTCTTCCCTGTGTCTGTGCTGGGGGGGGGCGGTACCATGGTGGAGATGGTGCTGGGACCTGTTGGCACTTTGGGGTCTTCCAGGTCTTCAAAGTTTGCACTCGGTGGGGTTAATCTTGCATTGTCCATCTGTGGGCACTGTCCAGGTCAACGCGACTCCAGGCAAGGTGGTCCTTGAGTCCTCTGTGATTCCACTATTTTTAATACCGGTTGCAAGAAGCAACTCGAATGACGGGAATTATAAGTATTTGTAATTAACCCACAAATAATGTTATTGCTTGGAATTAAATATTTATTCCTCTGGAGTCCCACCATTAGTATATGTAGATAGTGCTGTCTGGGAGTGCAATACCCTTTGAGACTTCATGCAATGTCTTTTTGAAAGAAGCTTCTTTGTTAGAGATGGTAGTGATGCTTTGCAACAAATGCGGCAAATGGTGGAGGCGTGCAAAGACTGAAATGAGCCCTCGGCTCTAAGCACGAGTAGACCAGTTGCTTTGAAATTATTCAGGTATTTGAGCAAGTCTCCGCTAAAAGTATCTGTAATGGCTCCTCCTTCCTCAACCCTAAATTCTTGGTATGGTAATAATAACCCACCTAGCTGCCTCCCTTTTAACATCAATGGAGAAGAAGAAAAACTATTTTAAAGATACTGTGCTCTACTATGTAACTTATCACAGAATGATGAATCATTTTGGGTGAGATATCAATCCATTAAGTATCTGTGGGCAAACTGAAATGTGTGCTTGTAATTACTCCTCAGTTGTGTGTAGGGCTTCATAGGTGCTTCTCTGGGACAATGAGTAATGTTTTTAGGAGTTTCTGTTCATGCTGCCTTTGAACAATTCTTGTATTTAAAAAAAAAAACCCACAAAAAATTCTCTTTTTCCTTATAGGACTCCAGGAGGTTTGAAGTTACAAGAAGAAAAGGTAGGAAAAAAAAATAGTTTTCTTTCAATGTGTGTGTGTTGGTGTTGCGTATTCTTGCAGTAACTTTTTAAAACAAACATGAGTTTGCACACTTGAAAGAGTGTACTGCTGGGGGATTTCAAAGAGGCTGCCTCCTAATGCTTGCCTGACAGTTCTTCGTGTCGCAAATTGTAGATTTTTTTTTTCCCAATGAAAAGTTGCTCTTTCAGCACAGCACTGCATGATGGTATTGGGGATGCAAGTCAAGGTTTGTTGGGTGCTACCAGGGTATCTAAACTCTGATCCTGGAGCATTTCAGGGAGGAGAAGGTCCTGACGAGGCTTTCCATGCATCAGCACAGTGCAAATCCATCCGGAGGTGCAGGAGTGTTAAGTGTGAGCCGTGCCGGTGCCCTGAGCTCCGATCCTGCTCCTGTAAACTCTTTTGCGTTCGTAGTTAATTGGCTGCTGCTGTGAGTGGCTCTTTCATGGCTCCTGGCAGCTGGGTGAGAATTGGCCATCAAAGAGCTCATTCTGGTCATCATTAATTTTGATTTTGTTTAGCAGATGTTTTCCGGATCAGGCAGTTGCTTGCCTCATCTGTCTCGGTATAACGTGAAGCGGGTGGCACTCCCCTGTTCAACAGATTAATGTGTTCTCCTGTTTTGTTCCAGCAGCTTCTTTAATTGCTTCAGGCACCCCATATATTGGGAAGAGGTTGTAACTACCATTGTTTTACTGCATAAATGAAAAAGGTCAGGTCCAAGGATAACTTTCTAGCTGGGTGAATAATCGTCTTTTGGGGTTTCCTGTGGTTGTTTTCGTTTGGTATTATTTTTTGTTTTGCTGAGTGGCTGAGACAGCAGAGAGTCTTGAATAAATTAAATGCATGGCTGTTGCTAAAGGTGAAATCTGTTTAGCACAGAGTTCCAGCATATGTGCGTGTTTGGTCAAGCTTCTGCCACTCTTCATGAAGAAAGCTTAGTTTTATTTGACTTCTGTTGATCTCGGACTATGGAGGGCTCTTGGATGGTTTGAGGTTGCTTTGAGATGAAGAAGAGCATGTTGGTGTCCTGGACGTGAAGACATTTCAGTCATGCTCTAAAGTTTGTGGTGCAATTCATCATAGGCATGGAGACTGAATCCAGTCATGTGAAAATGAACTTCATGAATAAAATTTTGGGGAAGTACCCCCAGTGCTGTTTCGGAGATGATTTGGGTCTCCAAAGTTTACTTCCCAGGGAGAGTAACCAACACCTACAAGAACTTAAATCAGCAATTTTTGAAAGCAGGACTGAGTTTATAGATCATATGTGTGCTTGGAAAATGTTACTTGAGAGCAGTAACTGGATTTTGGGATCAGTGCCTCTAGACACCAAATTTCCAGGCTCAGTTTAGGCTGATTTCTCATTTTCTTCACAGGATGGGCAAGACTTGACTTCTGTTTGGAGGGGTGAAACGATACCTTTTTTCAGAAACGAGTTGAACGTAAATTAACTTCTCTGTCAGAAGGCTTTTTAGATCCATGGATGGAGTGGAGAGCAGGGGCCAGTAGCTGGGGACTTAAAGTTTATAGATAAATTGGGCTTATGCCCAGCAATACAGTCTGCAAATGCTCAAGTATGTCTGAAGAACTGCAAATTCCTCAGAAGTCAAGAAGAACATGCTAACAAGCACGGTAAATACATCTTGGTCACAAAAGCCTATGGATTTGCAGAGCTACCTGAGGATTTTCAGCAATGATTAAGCCTCTTCCTCTCAGGAATTAGTTCTCAATAGTGCCAATAAAATAATTCAACAAAAGCCTCCTTCAGAAACCTGTTCAGTATTAATGTGTGTAGAGCAGATACCACTCAGTGCTAGGGAAAAAAACCAAAACAAAACAGGAGAGTTGAAATGTTTGTCATGCACGTGAAAGGACTTACTATAAATGTTGTGATATGGTATGACCTGATTTTAAGATTCAGGCCTTTTTTCCCTAAAAGGGTAATTTTTGTGGGTAAAGGTGTTTACCAGAGGAAATCAGCTGACTGGAAAATGTTTGAGGCTGGGGGTGTTATGCTGGTTGCCTTCCCTTGGTGGAAAATTTGGCTTTCTGTTGAAAAGCTGAAAAACTTTGAAACTTAAAAATATTTAATAGACACCACCACGAAGGTAATTGCTGCAGCAAACTTGCTTTGTGCCTGCTTTTATTATCCCATGCTCATGGGTGAACGAGGATAATTAAAAAAGAGCTTTTGGTGAAAGGAGGGACAATCCTGGCCTACACTTCTCAGAATTTTTTTCCTTTTTTTTTGACAAAGGATTTGAGTCCCTTAGATTGAAAGCAGACACTTTTCTTTCAAAGGAAACAAAGCTTTGATTGTCGTCGAATGGTCCATGGGTAAATACTGACTCACCATACTTCCTCCAACAAATAGTCCATTTAATAGACAGTTGATGGTCAGTTGTGCTGGGTTGTGTTTATATTGGATGAAAGAAAGATGTGAAAACATTTTCTTTCTTTTTCAGCCGTGGATGAGTGCAGTTAAACTGGGAGGCTTTTGGTTTCCAAAGTGTCAGGACTACATATGCTGGAGAAATTTTGAAGCTGCTCCAAAGCCCATTACAGCCGATGAATGGCTTTCCTTTGACTTCTGTGGGCGCTAGATCAACTATAATTACATGATCTTTTAATTGCTGTGGTACGGAGGGGAGATGCTTCCCTGACTGCAGCTGGCAGCCATCTTCCGCGGTGATGTATGAAGACTGATTTCCTTCTGAATTTAAATGGAAATGGCTGCAGATCCTGGGATGCCTAACTGGTGCTCAGATATTACCCTTTTTGACTACAAATAATCTTTTTAACCCCCCAAAACTCATTCAGGTAGTCGATCAGAAGCTGCAAGTATATTTTCCTGACTTCAGTTTAAGCTCATTAAGTTGAAATTTTGCTCTCGGCGGGTCACGCATACGACCCACTGCAGTTTCCATCTGCGTTTTGCTCATGTAATGGGAAAGAGAATATGGTGCAAGGTGCCAGATTTTCTGTTCCTAGCTTTAAAAAGCAAAACAACCAAACTCAAGAAAAACCCAGCATGTGGTATCATAGAAGCATTAGGTTGGAAAAGACATTCAAGATCATCAAAGCCCAACTGTTACCCAGGATTAGCCCTGCATCCCACCACTAAACCCTGTCCCTAAGCACCTCGTCTGCCCGGCTTTTAAATACCTTCAGGGATGGGGACTCGACCCCTTCCCTGGGCAGCCCCTTCTAGTGCTTGACAGCCCTTTCCATGAAGAAATTTTTCCTAATGTCCAACCTAATCCTGCCCTGGTGCAATTTGAGGCTGTTTCCCCTTGTCCTATTGCCAGGTGTGCAAGCACATCTCTTTTATATTGCTCTTTTAAACTAAAACAGGGGGCCACATTAGAGCAGGCAGACCTTTTTTCAGTTATCCAGTCTTCTCTCTTTTCCCATGGCTATCTAAATGCTTTTCCATTGTTTACTCCATATGTTTACATATGGTTTCAGGCTGGTTCCGTTGCACTACCTGCCCTTAGTGCATGGGAAAGGGAAGCTGAGCAAAAACCTGCCCCTCAGCTGCCCAGGACAGTGAAATGGTGCAGGAGAGCAGATGGGGAAGAGCAAAGCAGGAGTAGGGAGCCGGGAAAAGCAGCAACTTGAGCAGATCAGGTGGACACAACAGGCATTTGGTGAAAAGGATGGAGAATAGCATGCAACAGAAAATTGGGAGACTAAAGGATTTATTGTAAATTGGAAGAAGCCCTGGACCAAGCTTTGAAAGGAGCAACTGTAAGTATCTGGTTTGACAGTGGCAGGGCTTAATTTTAAAGATTGGTGAGTTTTCACTGTGTAATAAGTGTAGATGGATGTGTGATACTTACCTACTGCTCTAAATTAGACCACACAATCTATGTATGTAAAAGCCACATAGGTTCACCTCCATCAAATTCCCCATGTCTAGCGGAGCAGGGCCTCCTGCAGTTTTCCCATTTTTTTTTTTAGTTGCAAGAACACAAGAACTAATTCTGCAACTTCTAGAGCTGACAAATGCTCCTCCTCCTGTTGGCAGTGCGGGGCTAAAGGATGCTCAGTACTTAAATAAATTGTCTGCTGAGTATAACCCTATGCCCAAGCGTATGTATAGTCGCATTAAGCGTAAAGAGCCAGCTCTTCAGTAGATACAAATGAGCAAAGCCATGCTGAATTTAATGGACCACGTTTGCTTTTTACTAGCTGAGGATCTAGCCCGAGCACTTAAAACTTTTAATTTGTTTTTATGTTGCTTGCAATCATCCATTCAACAAATTAGTGTCAAAAGATGCTTTTGAAACCGTTCAGCCAAGAAATGTTCAGGCAGATTGCTTCCACTCTGTTTGTCCATATAATCTTATTAAACGAGGTGCAACTCCGGATTTAGTCAGACAGATGACATCACACTGCCAAAGAGATGAACTTTTAACTATCTGGTTTGAATTGAAAGGCTGAATCCTCTCTGAAGTATTCACAAGCTCTGCATCGTGGTCGTCCTGTTTGTATTTAATATATATTTATCAAGGATGCACATTCCTTATTGTTACAGGGCGTTTCCTAGTCGCAGTAGAACAGAGCACACCCTGAGCTTTCCCAGGTTGCCAGTTTTATTGAAAATCTCTGGGGCTGCATCAATTAGCCGTGGTGGAGGAGCCAGCTAGCAGCTTCAGAAATATTTCATTACTTGCCACTTGACATCAATTCTTCTGCCCTAGATGAAAAACTGACTCATGGTTATAAAACAGTAATGCCCTTTAGAAATTCTATTCACTTCATCCTTTCTTCTTGCACATTTCAAATTTTTACCTAGCCATGGAAGATGAAAGACTCTTGAAACTTGGCAGGGGTGGCAAGGTTCTTTTCTCAAAACCTTCACAAACACAATGAAGTGATCAGCTGTAATTACCCTTGTAGTAAATCACCTATTAATTTCCCATCCTGTTGTTCTTTTCCTATTGCTGGAGTCCAAGAAATTTGGGTTTGTTCCTTATGACCTGCTCGAAACTCCCCCAAAATCAGTAGCTGTGGCTGTATTGCTCTTTTGAAGCAGCTCTGGTGCCAGGGTCCTGGTTGTCTGGCTATCCCAGTGATGTTCAGATTATATGAATTTATATCAGCTATGTATATCCCTGTGCCTATGCTATGCACATACAGGGTTGGCATGTTGAGAAACACACCAGCATTATCCTCAGGACATGTCTCAAGGTCAGAGGGTGGGGTGTTATACATTAAAAATACCTGCTTTGTAGGATCACACGCAGGAATAATTTCCATGTTTATTAGACTGATTTTAATAATCACTCAGCCTTTACTTAAAGCAAAGGTTCAGGCCTCTCTCTCAGCTGTTTTGTTTTCATAGAAATTTTATTATCTCTGGCTTCTCAGGCCATATGTTGTCAGTGAATGGCAATCTGTTACCTGGGGAAGGATGTTTGACTGGGTCAGAATATTAATCTGATGTCTAGCTCCTGTTTTTTTGAAGTTTGAGAAACTTCAGTCCCTCAGCACTTTTTTGTACCTCGTCCCACTTGAACATTATTCTTCAAATACATGATGCCGTGGGGATGCCTCATTTTGCAGTGCTGGCAGGGGATTAGGTAGAAATTATGAAGGTTAAAATATTTTCGAGGAGCTGCCCAAGGCATTTTTTTTTAGCTTGGATTTTATTTTATAACTGGGGGGGAGGCAAAATTGTTCACTCCCATGTATTGATTAGCGATGGTGTTTGATGATAACTTGACGTATTTTGTGGTTCGAAGTGGCAAGAATTAATAGAGGGAGTAAAACCACGGGGAGGGGGAAGAACCCCAAATAACCAGCTCATTAGCCAGTGTTGGGCATGGTAGTAAATTGGACAGTAACATGGATACTCCCAGGCAGTCCTGCTGTAGCTGTTGGTGTTGCACACCCGTGCGTGGGACGCCGGGCAGGGACGAGTGGCTGCAGACACCGAGCACTGAATTGTGGCTCAGCCAGGGAGTTTCTGAGCAGTTTTTGAAACCAAACAGTGCCGCTTCTAGTGGTCGTGTTTGGCTTTCCAAATGACTGTTTGTTCACTTGGATGGATTACTTCTGAAAAACGTGAATGCCGCCGTGGTTTAGCCCAGCTTTGCCAGCAGACGTCGGAAACTCCTTGCATGCCCAGCTCTCGCATTGCTGGAAGCAGAGAGGTTTTGCAGACTTAAGGCTCTTGTACATCGATACATCAGTTTCTGTAGTTAAGTACTTTGGGGCAGGAGGAGGAATGATTTCTCTTCATGGCAGAATGGCTATGAGTGTTTAGTAAGTAAATATAATAGCGGGTGGCTTTGCTAGAGCAGCAGATTGATGGACCCGAAGGAGCTGAAGCAAAAACTTCTGGAGCAGCAGGAAAACAGGCAAGGCGGAGGAAGGAGCTTGTAGGCAGGCGTAGGCAGTGGCCAGAATTCATGTCCCTGGGTGGGGAGAGGGAGAAGATGGAGCTAAGCCAGAAAGCTAAGACACTTTGTGCGGATTTACAGGGAGATGCAAGATAATACATATATGCATTCCATGCTACCATACTTCATAAATAGTATCCCCAATGCAGAGCGCTGAGGCTGGATATGCCTGAAGGCATCTCTCTCATTTTTTTCTTTCCCCATCTGAAAGCAGAATAAACTCTGCTGGTTTGGCAGCTGAATCAGCTGCTTGTGTTGCCCACCGCAGCCCTGCTCCTCCTTTAAAGAAGTCCCAGTTCCTAATTCGAGTGTGTGGGGAACAGCTGGAGATCAGGCAAATTTATGATCTCTTGGCCCACAAGGGAAGTTCACTAAAAAAGACAAAAAAAAAAAAAGGCAGGGTGCTGCCATAGCCTGCACTCATTGTATTTCATATCTGTGGGTGGATATTGCACAGCAGTACCAGATCCTAAACCCAGACATGTAGAACTCTCAAACTGCAAGGTAGGGGAAGGTGCTGGGGAGTTGTCCCTGGGTGATGCTTGTTTACAGCAGACAACGTGGGGCACAAAACCGTGCACCACCCTGAAGCGATTCGATAGCCTCCTCTGCTGGCACGGTCCAGAAGGGCTCCTGGAACTACCTCACATCTAGGAAACTGGGATCACTTGGGATGTTTAGGGTTTTTCACAACCAATTATCTCACACATGAATTGCCAACTTAAAGCTTGGGAGCAAAATACACACCACGAAGCCAACTTCATCAACCCAGCTTCTTGCAATGGTTAACAGCAAGGCAGAGTTTACTGAACAGGCTTTTGGCTTCAGGCTATGCAAGAATTTTAAGTCAAAAGCATGCAAAAAAAAATAGTCATCTTGAGGGAGTCAGTAGGAAGCATATAGTGTCCACACTGGAAGGTAGATCCTTCTTGCTCATTAGTTCATGTTATTTGGAAACTTTGGAATATGGATGAGTGTATTTCCTGGAGTTAAAGCAGAGGTTTGGGGTTTTTTTTCCTGGTAAGTGCCAAGTGTTTCTTGTGGCCCTTCGGGCAGCATCTGCCCCGTGCCTGTGTCCCCCATCGGGGCATGCCAAGGGCCCCCTCTGCCATCTCCGGGAGGAGATGAGTCCCAGCATGGTCCTGGTGCTGTGCTGGTGGTGCTGCCAGCTCCTGCCTGAAATGGATGACCTCCTCGCCAGCTCGAATGCCAAACTTTGGTGAAGACTTAATAGAGAGTTTAGTTTTATTCTACGGGACAGGCTCTCTCCCTCTTTTTTCCTACCCCTCCCTCTAATTGCTGTGTGCTCCGCAGCCTGTAAATGACCTGTCTTTCCCCAAGAGATAACCACTTTAACATTTTTCCCTTCTCTGCATCCCTTGACTCCACAAGCCTCTTTGCCCAATTTAGCTGGAAAAAGTAGTCTTTTGGAAGATACCACTTTGCCCTACAAACCTTGTCTTGGCTGCATCTTCACACACCCCCCAAAGCACTTCTCTCCAGCTGACCCAGAGCAGTAAAGCAGGACTGGTTTGCACTTTTCTTTTAAGACAACCAGTCTTTAAGAATAAGAGAAGGAGAGATTTCCAGACAAACGGGCTTATGTTGACTTAAGCATCCTTAGCAGCAGCTGGGTTGCAACTCAAAGTGAGATTTGAGGTCATCTTGGCTGTTGTTCCGAGTGGTGCATTGCTATTTGTGTGAAATACTGTTTGTCTGTCCAGCCACATAATTCTGCTGAAATATTGTTGTTACGCAGAGCATTGCATGCTGTGGAAGCCCCTCTCAGACGGAGAGGGCATATGCGACTTGCGCATGGAATTGAAAGGTGCAAATGCATTGGAAACCCTGAGTTTTCAGACCAGATGCAAAATAAACTTCTTTGTAAGGGTTGAATAAAAACCTGGCAGCAGATGTTTCTGATGATGGCAGCATAATGGGATATGCAAATACTCTCCAACAAGTCAGTTTATCCAGGATGTCTCAGAAATTCCAAAATAAGTAACTTGGACATTAAGCCAGAAAGCCCAAAGTCCAGGATCACCTGTGGGCTCAGTCAGGTTTTTTGAGTCATGATTTTTGAACGTGGTGCTGGTCTACTTAATGTGTAAGAGCGTGGTATATTTTCAATTACAGACTTATTAGGTTTCAACGTGCCGTTTCTTCCTGACCTGAGCTTTAACCATAAGGCAGAGCCATTAGGTTAATATTTTCAGAGCTTCAACTCGCTGCCCAAATATGAGATAAAATAAGAGAGAAATTACCCTCTTCGTGCTCTCTTAGTTCAGGCGTTTATAACTGGTGGCCGTGTCCTCTGCTGGTGGCAGATGCCGTGTGTTGGGCTGTCAGCCCAGCTTTGGAGGGTTGTGGTTTAGGGGGAGTCTCTGATGATGCTCTGGTGTCTTCTCCTGGAGGTGCCTCCCTTTGCCAGGCTGAGGCAAGCATTAGTGGTCCTTGCAGGGCTTACCCGTGGGTCTGTTATCTTCTTCCACCACATCCAGTTCTCACCAAACCCTGCAGGATGTGGAGAACAAACCCTTCAGGTGGTTTGGTGCCATAGCCGCATCCCTGGCTGCTGCCATAGGGAATACTCTACTTAAATTATCTTAAGGGCGGAAGTCAGGAGGACGGAGCCAGTCTCTTTGCAGTGGTG
>BOSO01020256.1:0-14979 GCA_018403395.1 Gorsachius goisagi | reverse complement strand
ACCTAACTCTGCCATCCTACCACTAAACCATGTCCCTAAGCACCTCGTCTACCCGTCTTTTAAATACCTCCAGGGATGGGGACTCGACCACTTCCCTGGGCAGCCCATTCCAGTGCCTGACAACCCTTTCAGTGAAAAAATTTTTCCTAATGTCTAACCTAAACCTGCCCTGGCGCAACTTCAGACCATTTCCCCTTGTCCTATCACCCATTACCAGGGAGAAGAGACTGATCCCCACCTCAGTACATCCTGCACTCAAAATATGCTTATAACAGTGAGTATGTAAAATCCATGTATTTTCAGGGCAGTTTTCCTTTGCCTTGAATTCCTTGTCTTCTGATCTGTTGCAGGCAGGTGAACCTCACCCTTGCGTATCATTTTCCTCTCTTTTTTGTTTTAAACGATGCAGCATTTTCCCCATGCTAGACACCGACGTTCTGCCCTCTTTCTCTTAGGGAGAATGGGAGTACGCTAAATAAAGTCCCACACAAGTAACTTTGGCATGAGAGTAGAGAGAAGGCCACGAAATCTCTCTTTGTCGCAGGAATCCCACTTCTGCCTTACTTCTGGGTTCATGACTACTCCGTCCATGCCCACCGCCAGGGCTGTAACCCCACGCCGCCTCATCCCTCCCAGCCCACCCTGGCACAGGCTGCAGTGACCCAGGGAGCTAACCCACCTGCAAGCTCTCTCTGTGCTGCTTTCCTAGCTGACCAAACGTTTTCTCCAGCTCTGAAAAGCACTGGCTAAGTTTCTAGCATGCCAGGTAAGGTTAAATAATCGCCCTCACAGATGTAAAATATCACAGTATGATTTATTAAAAATTCCAAAGTTTTACAGAGCTTATGAAAACATGGAGCGGGGGGGGTTGTAAGTGTCCAGTGAAATAAGTGTCCTGTTCAGCTTTCTGCAGGTTTAGGTCCCTGAACCAGAGGGTACATGAGCATCACTTCCAGGGCAATACCAGCTGTGAGGGCGCAGAGGCACAGACCAGGGGCTGCCCTATTCCCACCTGCAGCTCTTCCAGCCAACTCAGCTGCACCTTCAGAGTTTCCCAAAAAACTGGGCCTTGCTGAAGCCCGAGCTAACACCCAGTGATGGCACCGCTCCCTAGCCCCACCGGGCTGCAGACCCCACCAGCGGCAGAGGGGTGGGTTTGGACTTCCCCGGGTGCCGCCGCTGCGGCAGTGCCGCGTGGGCTGTGTTCAGCCAGCACACGTGCAAGCGCTGGACACCCATGAAATTGTGCAGAACCCCCCCGCAGGGAGGCCCTGCTGCTGCCCATCGCCCTCCACCTCTCCGTGGGCCACAAGGGACCATCGCCTGTCAAACCGGAGTTATGAGCTAAGAGGAGGCGATGCGAAGGCACTCTCCAAACAAATTCACACTTTTGTGTAAAGCAGAATTCAGCTATATTTAAAGAGAAAACGCCTCTTTGTTGTGCTGTTCGGAAGGTAAGCATGATCAGATTTGGCTTTTCTTTTAACAATTTCATTCCTCTGTCACTCCCTTCCCATCTCTTCCCCTTTGAGATTTACTGAATCTTACTTGAGAAAAGGAAACCGATGATCAAGATGGGAGTTATTTCAGCATCTGTTGCTGAAACATTAGTTCATTTCTCTGTCCTTGTTACTCTCCAACATTCAGCAGTTCCCTCCAAGACCCTTAACTTCCCTTGTCTTCTGTTAATTAAAACCCAATTAGGAGTGCCTGCTGATAACTGCACACTGGTCTAACAAAGCCTGGCCTGTTGCTGGGTTTATTTTGTTAAGTGTCAGATGAATAGGCAACAGCAGGTCTTACTGGAGAAGAAACATAGCTCAAGCTATTCTCTGCAAGTGTTGGCTTTTTGCATGTACTGTGCTAATTTGCAGAAAAGGTCTCTCTAGAAGTTGTTTTCTTCAAACATATTTTTAAAGAATACTCTTATGTTTCACATATTGCATAAAATTGACAACATCGATAGCTTTTAAATACCAACAACAGGGGAAGCGAGAAGGAAGGCACAACGGCATAAGCACTGTGACTGTGCCACTACCTTGTTCCAGTTCACCCCCCTAGGGGCATCCACTGCATCCAACTTCTAACCCCACCCGAAGATGTCACTGGCTATTTTTTAGCATCTTAGCACAGCTCTAGGAGTCATATGGCTTATTCACATTCATTGCACAACAAGCCTCCAATCTATCCTGCATTAAAAAAACCCCAACACCAATGCAGTGTTATTTTTCCTGATTTCCCTGCAGCCTCCTTAGCATGGAAAGTCAGCGTCTGCCTTGGTGAACCCACTACTGAAATGTTGTCACAGCCACAGAGGTAAGCTGAGCATCAGTGGTCACAGCACGAGGTGGCACGATACGCACAGAAGCGCTCGCTCTCGTTTGGAAATGAGGAGCCCATCTGGCAGGTTTGTTTTCAGTCATATAAAAAATTCCTCTTCCTCGTCCTCCGCTCTGTTTGCAGGGCTGGCTCGTGGTGGTTGCGAGTGGAAGCCCGAAGCTGTTTGCCCTGCTCCTTTACTCCTTTTGGCTGCAGCAAAGAGCAGCTGGGTCCTGTCCTGGGAGGGCAGGGCACGGCCGGTCCCGTCCGTGGGTGCTCGCGGCTGGAGGAGGCTGCTCCGCAGGTCCCTGCAGAAGCGGTTCAGCAGGCAGCGGCCGCTCGCAGGATTCGCCACAGCGAGCCCGGTGTCGACGTTGGTCTCCACTGCCTGCCCAGGAACACGGCTCTCCTGGAGGGAAGCCTGCAACTTGCTGCTCGCCTGTCTGCAGAGGGAGGTGGCATCCCACCGCGACGGGGCTGCTGGGCCGCTGTGAGAAGAGCGGAAGGGCCTGTGGAGGTCACCGCCGGCTTGCTCAGGAGTAAGGGCTTTGCTTTGGTCAGATTTTGTTTTACTCTTCGTGGCTCTCACCTCCCGGCTTCTCTGCCCAGGATTACCCCACTTTACAGGGAGAGGTGCTGGCACAGAGTCCCGCAGGATTTTTTCATTGCCTCCATTATTATGCTGATGGCAAAGCCCAACATTTGTTTCATGGGGCTTTGAGCTGTCTTGGACCTGTTGAATAAAATGTGGAGAGAACCCCATTAACGAATCATTCTCGCTTCACTAGGTGATGCTCTCACCCAGCCTCGCTGTGCTGCGGTGGTCACCTGAGTCCGGCAGCCCCTAGAGAACAGCACAGGATTCTTACGAGTCTGAGCAATGGCAGATGAAACGATGGAGATAACGTGATGCACATACGGAAACACAACCCCAGCTTCACATACAAAATGCTAGGCTGTGCATTGACCGTAACCCCAGGGTCTCCTTTCTGCGACAGACAGCACCATGTTAGCAGCAGTTCGGTGCCTGGCAGCAGTCTAGAAAGCAAATGAAATCTTCTTAAGAATTATTCCAAACAAAACTGAGGTGGTTGTTATGCACGGTGCAGCTGTGGACCGTGGTGTTTGTCCCTCAACCGCAGTGCACAGCAGCATATCATGGAGCTGGAAAGGCTCAGAAATGGACAGCAAAGACAACTGCAAGTACAGTAAAGGAACAACCACATATGCCGGTGGAAGCAGCCTGGGGAAAAAAAAAGCAAACCGTTTGGGAGGAAGAGGGTAAAAGGCTATAAAACCATGAGCCATCATGGAGAAACAGATAGGTATTGTCCATTCCCTGCCATCTGCAATGCGAGAAGCAGAAGCCATCAAATGAAGCCAGGGTGGAGCCAATTTCATGTTAGAGCAGGTGGCAGTGGGCCTGGGGACGTCCCTGCCAAGGCATCTTGTGGATGCAAAAAGTGCACGTGGATGCAAAAAGTCCACGTGGATGCAAGGGCAGACTGGATTGACAGCTTGGAAAGCGGCGTCACTGCAAGTTCCCACAGCTGGCTTCAGAAGACCCTTGAGTTTAAAACAGGCAGCTTGGGGCATATTGATGGGGTGTCACACGTGCACTTGTCCTCTTGCTGTTCCTCCCAAGGCAGCCGCCTGTGACCAGCTGCTGGGGACAGAGCTGGGCAGGATGAAGCCTTGGTCGGACCCCCCACAGACAGGCTGGTGGTCTCGGGTTTTCCTGCAGTCGCCGCCAGCGCTCGGCTGAGCAGCCACACTAGCCTTGGGTGAAACAATCCCAAAGGCTCATCTGTCTTTTAATAAATTACAAACCAGAAATCACTAGTCATAAACCTTACTATTTTGAGAAGGGGACAAGAAAGTTATGCCTGAATTTAGTTTCCCCCAACTCGTGCACGGCTTTCAGAGGGCTCTCAGGCCTAGTGCACACACGTGACAGATCTGCCGCAGGTGACCTAAACACAGCACGCACAAACAGCGATGCCTGACCAAAACCTTCTTGGGGGCATGAGGTCTACTGGAGCTTCTTCACATCTGCAAATCCTGACCAGTTTCTTCTGGAAGGAAACTTCTCCAGGAAGCTCTGGATCAAGTGGCACTCCTCCGATAGCTGGACAGCACAAGGACCAACATTTGCCCAGGGAGGAGATACCCATCAGACCAGCAAGGCCAACAGGACCTGCTAAGCACATCCCAGTTGTTCCTGCGGAGCATGCCACCTCTGGGGACACCAGCCCAAAGCAAGGCACCCGCCTCGCCAGCCCTCTGCAAGACTAGAGACATATTTCATGTCTTTATTTGTGAAACCCAGCACATGGAGATGGTCCTACTCTCCTACTTCAGACTTCAGTCTTAAGGCTAAACTTGTAAAATTTGAGCAACAGGGATCTCCTGTAAACACTCAGAGAAAGGACATGGAATAGAACTAGAGAGCAACTTCAGGGGGGAAAAAAAAAAGGGAGAGGATGTGCTTTATTTACTTCTTTATCAAACTACGCAGGACCAACTTCAAAGCTACGTGAAGATGCTCAGGACCTTGTCCAGTCTAAGTGGGGGGCAGACAAGTTTATAAAGTGATACTGAAGGAGAAGTACACAAAGCCTGCCCTGAGGATTAGTGTTCAGAGTAGCACAAAAATCAGCTATACAGAATAATTAAGGTGATTTGTACCAAATAAGCTCTGGACAAAAACCAGAAAACCACAGAATGGGCAAATTTAAACATCCAGATTACAATTAAAAAAAAATAATCAGACGTGGGAGGGGCTGTTAGAGTGGAAAGAAAACATACCGAGCTAAACGGCCCTCCTGCTCACACCTATAATTCCCACTAGGTATCATCTCGGCACAGTCATCTTTGCTGGGTTTTATTTATTTGTATTCACACGAGCAGAAAAGGCAGAGAATTCCTACGACACATTTCTGCTGCACTTTTGCCCAACTGCAACTCACTCAAGAGCTCACAAAAATCTATTGCAGGCGATGCTGTATCAACACTGTGCTTACAATACATCTGGCTTTGGATGCTGAAAAATTGCTTTCAAAAACATTTACAATGTAATGACTTACAGGGAAGGGAAGCTGTTAAACTAGCCTGCTCAAAAAAAGCATGAATCTTTTCAATTTCAGGCAACCAGTAATGTTGTTAATTTAACAATATAAAAATATTCCAAGGATCCGTGCTTACATTTATCAATGGCATCACAGCACTGGCAGATACCAATTACTGCATTCACAAATCCAAAAGAAAACATAAACAAGCAAAATCTTAAATTTCCATTTTCAACCAATCCTGCTTTCCTTGGGAAAAACAAACAAAAAAACTCAAACGAAAAACCAAAACAAACCTCCTCTTGGAGCACCACAGACACATACCTGAAGCAGAATTGTGTTTCCTTCATAGTCTTGCGTTTGCCACCTGGTGCTACTGATAGGAATACAGGGGTTAGGCAGGAGAGGCACCAGCTGCCCCATTTCTTGCACCTTGAACTGCAAGGCTGATGACTCCTTCGGCTCGGCAGCCACCCCGATGGGCAGCTGCTTCAGGCAGAGCTGCACGGCAACATTTTGGGTTGCGTACAGCACAAAGACACAGAAGTTACTTTTCTGCAGAGTTGCTTCTTTCCGTAGGATCATCTCGTAGAGTCTCACTGCATCCTCATAGTTATCAAAACTGCAGTAGAGGGTGACACGCAGGATTTCAGGGCCACAATGCACCTGTCTGATGCCCCACACAGGCATCTGGTCATCCAGGCTGTAGAAGTCCTGGTGAGCTGGGGCATAGGGGTGGCTTCGCCCATTAGCAGTCTGGGTGCACTGGTAGCGCCAGGGTGGACGCTGGAAGAGTTCATGGACCTGGAAAATCCGTTCTTCTCCCAAGTCCTCGTGTAGAAAAAGAAGAACAGATATTCCAGGAAAGCCACAGCTTCTCTTACGACATCTCTCATAGTATTTCAATGGAGTAACTCGCTCAGACACCAGGAAAAGCCGAACGTCTGGGCAGATCCACTCCAAAAGCTGATCCAGAGTTTGCTGCAGAAGCGATGAGCGTCCCGAATTGGCGAGAAGATGCACAGTCATCAGAGAGTCTGCCCTGTCATCCATTGCAGAGGTTCCTGACAAAAAAAAATAAAAATAGTCGAATTGGTGCCTTCCCTTTCCTTCTCCAACTGTTGGCGCCTCAGTAACACGAGGGCTGCGCTGTAAAACTTGGAATGAATTTAATCTTCTACAAGCTTTGCAATAGCCCGATGAAATACGCAGGTCTGCGCCGTTAGCGTACACGAGGCGGGCGAAGAGCGACAGGGCGTTATCCGAGTGGCCCCAGGTAACTCACATCGCAGCAGAGCTGATGAAGGCTTGTTTTCCAACTGCAAGGCTTGAGCACTAGGCACTGTGTACCTGCCACCAGCGTGTCCAGAAACACCTCTGCGTCCCGCTGCTCCTGTCCTTCGCAGGGCAGGGCAGCTGAGACGAAGAGAACTGAAGCACAACAGCAGTAATTTTCCAAGATGAGATGACTTTGTAAGTACAGCTCCAGCAGTGGAAACACACGCTCCAGATCCGGCCGAGTCCCACAGGCGTGCATCTCTGTGCGGTCACCACCTTTTGCAAAGGCAACGGGGCACTCGTGTTTGAAAACCTCAGCGTATTTTCTCGTAGTTGGCAGGCTGGGTTTTAGCTCCGTGTAAAAAGCTTGTGATCTTTGCGAGTCACACCCTTCTGGGGCGTACAGATAAGCTACTCTTTAAAAACAAGGAAGGAAAACAGACTAACAAAAGAAAAAAGAAACCCACTATGTGAACACAACAGATAACAGTAAGGGCAGATATGAATCAGCCTCAGGAAAGAGGAGCTTTGGGAAAAAACCTCGACTCCCAGTTAGGTGCTTCACCACATGGGTGGCTCTCTGCCTGGCTGAAACCCAGCTCCTGGGTCATTACACATAGCCCAGAAGAGCTGGGTACCGGGCCCTGTTCACCTCTTTCTCCTCCTCTTTTTTTTTTTGTTTTTTTTAATGCTGAGATACCCAGGTAATCAGCACCCTTCAGCAAATTCCAGGTTTTTTTCCTTGCTCCTTGGCTTTACATATTGGTACTTATTTTAGTTTACTGTGTAGACTACAACAGGAATGCTGAAAATACACCTCTTTCCAGGCCTCTTCTAGTGTCTAGCCAATAAATCACACTGTCCCTTCATCTCCTCATTTTGCCAACCCAGGAGCAACACATAGAAGCCAACAAGCCAACCCCCGTTATCTGCACAGAACTGCCGCCACCACAGCCAGTATTTAAAGCAAAACTGAGGCCCCTGACGATGCACCCAGCTCCACCTAATGAAGAGCAGGACCTCTCTCTGCTGACACAGCGATTTCCCTCTCAAACAGCCCAGCACACAAAGCAGTAGCTTGCTGTGCAAAAATCCCAGCATTAACAAGAGTCTGCTATTAAAAACTCTGAACTGCTTTTTTTTTTTTCCTTTTCTTTTTTTTTTTTTAAAATACAAGCCTAGTTTATATTCAACTGAGCAAAATCTCCAAGGCCTGAAGGTACAAGTAGCAGTGCCTTGGTTTCCTTTATGAAGAAGATCAGTCTCTCTGGCAGAATATACATTCACGCTTTAAAACCCCACTGACACCAACGTACAATAAAAATCAAAATGCTGACCAGAAAATGAGGAAAAATTAATTTGCACTGATAGCAACAAAGCCGCCTGCAACACTTCCAGGCAAGTAACAACAACTGTTGGGAGGGAGACAAAAACTATCCAGCCTTCGGACAATTGCAGGAAGAGTGCGAATGGAAGAGTGCAAGTGCTCAAAACAATAAAAGGCTCCAGGGGAGCACTGAACCACACAAACGTGCTAAAATATGGAAAAGGAAATGATGCAGCAGCTCTTTGCTGCAGGGCAGGGGTGAGCAGTAATCTGCCTTCCTGCATGTGAGGAAAAGGGGAATTTTGCCTGTGCAGGAAAACACTGAAACTACAAAAGGTCGCTGGGGCTGGGTTTGTAGCTGGAAGCACGAGCTGCCTTTCAGGGTCCCCGTTCTGGCAGGAGGCAAAGGTGCTGGGCACGGCAGAGACGCCGGCACGGCCATGGCAGCAGCGTGCCAAAGCAAAGCACCACCCCGGGGCCAGGCAAACGAGCAGAGACCGGCGAGGGTGAATACGAGTGCACCTAAACCTGGTGGGACTGCGGGCTGGCGCGTAGCCCTGCAACGCTACCAGGGGCTGAGCAGGCAGCTGGCTGAAAGCGGCCACTTTGTGGCCAGCAGCACCCCAAAATGACAGTATTCCTAGGGAAGAAATAGGGAAGGGAAGAGCAAATATTGTACGGCAGCATATAAATCCACAGCACATCTGTATCTTGAGCAGTGTGTGCTGTTCCAGCTGCCCTTTAATAAAATGGGTGCGGAGATTTAGGGAGGAAGCGGAAGGAGGAAGGCAGGGGTTATGGAAGCGGCCGCTTCAGTCAGAGGAGCAAGCAGGCGAGGGCCCGCGGCCCGGGGGATGACCAGGGGCAGAATATGCTATAGCCCTGTACGGTTATGAATGGCATCGGGGGGTAAAAGGGCAGTCGCAGGCTACAGTACCCTCCAGAAAAGCGGCAGGGGGATAAACTGCAGCTAGCAACGCCCATTTCCAGACAAGTGGGGAAATGCTTCTCCACCTTTAAGCTGGCCAGGTGGCAGCGTGACAGCAGAAATTTTCTGGGATTCGGCGGTGACTGGGTACATGGATTTACCAGACTGCTGGGGGCTGGGTGATGAGTTCAGGGATGCAGAGCACCCGTGTGTTTTCTCAACCATGGAGCGACTTGAACCAGCCGCCCCCTCCCCTCCCACGAGCAGGCTCACCCCTGCCGCACGCTCACCCCCTCCCTGGGTGATCGCCCCTGGGGGCTGCTCCCACACCGCAGCCCTGGCACCTGCCCTCTGTTCCCCCTTCTGCAGCAGAGCAGAGGACCTTGTCACTCCTCCACCAGCAAACCCTTCGTTTTGTGGAGCACAGAGAAGGATGGAGAGCAGGCTGGTGCAGCTTTCCTTGCACGCTCCCATCCATCACTACAGGCTCGTGCAGCTCTCGGCCCCCATCCCTACTCAAAGGACGTCAGCCCAGCTGCCTAAAATCCCGTGGGGGCAGCAGCACTGTAGTGATGAAGATAAAGTACCAGTAACGTGAACACTCTCGAGGCAGCCGTACCAAGCAAGAGCTGCTGATCCGGGAGGAGCGGGGGTTAGGAAACCATGCAGACACCACACCTCCCTCCAGCTCCCACTGTAGCCAGTGGGAGCCAACCTGGTTTCCAGATGGGCAGGCACCTCCCACAGAGACTGCTGAAGGTGACCAGCATCTCTCCTGTGCAGAGGTGGTGGGATCTGACACAGCTGCTCACGCATTTCAAGCGTCACCAGGCTTTACAACAGCCAAGAAACTGAGCCTAGGCACAAAAAGGGCCAAATCCTGAACCCTGCTACCATGCCGTGTTTCCTCCATGAGCAGCACACTGGCTGGGGTGGGATGGGGAAGAAGTCTCTCCTGCGAGCTCTTCCTGATGGAGCTGCCTGGAGAACAGTTTTAGGCTTAGTTCTTGGACCCATAAGTTCTCTGGAAGCTCCAGGTCAGGGGTACCCACCACTCCTACCACAGGGAGCATGAGATGAACTCAGCATCAGCCTTGCCTGAACCCCTCATCTGCAGGGTACCCCCACTGTCCTGGCTAAGCACTGCCCTGTAGAGGAGTGCTCTGCTCCTCTTCCACTTTGCTTTGACACCTAAATTTCCATGGGGAATGGCTCAAACCCAGGCTCCCCAGCCTCAGACAAGGGTATTCTCATGCCCTCACTTTGTCTGCAGTCTATTGCCCCCCTACACCTTGGGATAAAGCCAGGATGCCAGGACCATCCCTCACTGCTGCAGCCCCGTGAGCTCAGGCCTCCTCATCCACTGCTTTTCTCAGAGGCACCAAGAAGCTCTTGGGCTGGAAAGGGGCGACTGTCAGCAGAAGAAAGTGCTGGCTTTTGCTGGATCTTGTAAGAAAAGGGAAGTGCTGGTTTCGCTCCAATTCCTGAATGTAATGAGTCTCGCCTTCCCCTCTGCTTCCCCTTCCCCCAGCTTTCCCGGCTGGCTGCCAAACAGAAGAGCACATTATTCATAGTGACCTACTGAACACGCCAAGAAAGATTTTCTGAAGAGATTAGAAAAATAGCAGCTCAATCTTATGTGAAAAGTCACTCTGCTGAGGGGAAAAAAATAATTCTGATATGGTACTCAAAACCATGTATGAGAGCACCACGCCTATGTGACAGCACTGGCCACGCAGCCCAATGTACAGGAGGCAGCTGGGGTAGTCCAGCTTTGTGTAACAGCATCCAAAATACGAGTATTTGTACCTGTCACCAATATATACACTAGAGTAAGCCCCACATTAAATGAAGTCCAAACATAAATGACTAGCAACCACTTTAGTGTGTGAAGCCTCAGGGAATATTATCTGCTACATGATTAATACTTTCTGGTGGAAAGGCACAGCAAAATAATTAAAAATTCCTTTTCATAATGAATTCTTAAGACATGCCCAGTCCTCTGTGGTGCTCAGAGCCCTTTGCTCTGCCTGACACTGACAAGACTGATGATGCATCACAGGATTTAATAAGTTCATAGTGACATCTGTAAGGTACTGTATAAGGATTTAGGCTTTGTATGCTAGCACGTAATTAACTTCAGAGAGACCAGGGTGAATTACCCAAGCGTCTCGGGAGCAGGCCTCATTAAATCCATGCGCTGTCTTCGGCTTACTAACTTTAAAGAGACATTGTTTTACACTCTCAAGCTCTTCCAAAAATACTAAACTAACCTGCTAGACAACAGTTAGCTACAGCATAGACAGTACTGTGGCAAAAATGAGGATTAAGGTCTTACTTGAATACAATAAACTTTTAAACAAGTTTGTCTCTTGCTCCAAACCTCGTGACTCCAATTCATCCTCGCTTCGGAGGAAAGTAAAACCCCAACGACCAAAAGAGGAAAAAGTCATCTAACCTGTTGCATTTATTTAAGCAGACTTCTCTCCCAAGCGGTTGTTTCTTCTTTTTAATCAGCTAACAAAGAGTAGGAATCCAGGAAGGGCTTGTCAGCAGACACAGAAAATACAGAGAACCCCCACCACACACAGCAAATCAGGATCCAAGCACATACACACAAACAAAAAAAGAGAAAAAAAGAAAAAACCCCAGAGTTACAAAGAGGAGAAGGAGGGGGAAGCTGGCTGCAGGCTGCAGCCTGCCTTCTCTTGCGGAGCTACCAGGAGGGTTGACCCTCGGCCGCTGCTGGGAGTCACTGCTCGGACCGGGAGCAGCATCGGGGCAGCAGGCTGCAACTCCTCCCATTGACGGGACACGGCGACGTGAGATTCCTGCCGCGAGAAACACTGTGCTAGGAGCTGCACAGGCAAGGCAGGGTTTCAAGACTCACGGGAGATAAAATGCAAACTAAAATGATAGAGGTTCCTCCTGACGCTTGGCTGCAGTGGCTGGGGAAACCGGAATCCTCGTGGCAGTTCGGTGCACCGTTAGAGGGACAACGAGGATCAAACCATGTTTTCCCTGTACACTTAGTGACTGTATTTAATAAAGTAAAGCAAGTAAGTTATCCTCAAGAGACACGGACTTTGGTGTGAGTGCAAGGCTGGGAAAGCAGCGCTGAGGCACAGAGACGAGGGAGATCACTGGCAACAGACCACACCATGACCCTGCCAAAGCCAGTGTTAAAACTGCTGTAGACTTTGGGACAATCAAGCTTTTACCATTGGTACCCAAAAGATGTCTCAGGAAAAGGAGAGCCTAGACCGAGGACTCAATTTCCAAATACACACAGACTTCAACAGGATTTTGGAAACATCATGTTAACCGGAGTTATTGCAGTGATACAAACCAGGCTGATAGCATGGCTGCCAACCCCAAACAAGTTCCCGTTCTGCTTTAGAAGGGGAAGGGCAATGGGGAGAGGATGCTGCTGCAGTCCATAACCGTGTTGGGCGAGAGCCACTCCTCGCTGGCAGCATCGACTGTGCAGCAACACCATGCTCCCGCCAGCCCCAATTCCACGCTCTGTGGGGTGCATGAGATCCAGCGGCAAGACAAGGGTCAGGAATGAAGAGGCTCTGTGTGCCTGAAGCCTGAGTCAGCTTTCCCACTCCTGATGCCCTAGGACCCCCGAGACACATGTGGTTATACTGATGCCTTTGGCAGTCACTGGCCTCCCCCCAGTTCCACGGCTGATGGCCACTGCAGCCACATGTGAGGGAGATCTCCAAGAGAGCACGAACAGTAGAAGGGCACTCAGAGGGTCTGACTTCTTAAGCTGCACTTCCCAAGCAGTTTGAACACAGGGAAATGTAGAAAGCCTTCCAAATAAGAGCACATAACCAAAGATACACAAATTTCTTTGCAGAAGCTCCTACCCGGTTCAGGCCTCGGCAGTCAGGTTCCCGTACCGACTGCTGCCCACGGCGTGCCTTGGCCAGCAGCAACGGGCACACACTGCATGCCCCAAAAAGCTGTGAAACATGCTTTGGCCTTTACAGCTTCCTATTAGAAACAAATACATCATAAAAAGGCACAGCATGCCTGGCCACAGACATCCCATGGCAGCCACAAAGTTTGTTGAGATTCAGATTTATACAACCTGATTGAGCAGCTTTTGTATTCAGCTCCAAATTTGAGCTATGTCCTCAGCATCTCATGGGGCACTTCCAGACAGATAGATTCTTCCTGTTTTCAGTTTGGTTGAAATATTTCAGAAACAACCCCGAAGCACTCCATACACACAAACCAAGACCCACTAAACATAAGGAGCCGGTAGGAGATTGTATCAGAAATTAGTATTAGAAAACAAAGTCAAATCTGTTGACTTGACTACACAGAACCCAAATCTGGCACCAACCCAAGATGGTATCTTTGGGAGCCCTCTGCCCACATCCCCAGAATCAACCCCACTCCCACCCAGGTCAGCGTGGGACGGGGGGTGGGAGTCAGCTTGCCTACATGTGAATTCAAGTACCCAGATTCAGGGACTCGTTTCTGAAAGATTTAACCCAGCAATTTTTACATAAATTAGACTTCAATTAGAAACCTTGCATAAAAAGAAAACGGACACATCTAAACAGAACTGAGACTCGCAGGGCCCAGTGAAATGCTTATTTAATCAGCTTACATTTAGCATTGTTGAAGACAACTGAAGGCAAAATTCTTGGAAGGCCAGCAGCAGATGCTGAGAGAAGCTGCACCCTGCCGAGCGCTAACAAGAGCGAGTCACCAGGAGACGGTGAGCTTGCCAACGAGTCCAAGCTCCAGCCTCAGGAACGAGTCAGACCTACGCGGTGTGAAGGCTTCTAATTACTCCCTTTCCTGAGGACAACCCTCCTGAGATACAGAATAATACACCTCAAATTTTAATAAAAAAACCAGTCTTGGCCTGGATCCCACATGATACTGGAATTGCAGATTTACATAATGAAGTTGGTAACAAATGCTGTGACAAACAAGCTGCAGGAGATTAGCAGCCTCATCTTTAACAGAATTTCAGAAGCAGCAATATCCAAACATCAAATAAATAGTGGCAGAAGTGGCTCGCAAGGCCTGAGGAACTCGGGCGTTACTGGGATTTGGGGCATGCCCTACCAAACTTTGTGAAGAAAAAGCTCACATGAACTCAAAGGCCACAGTCAGACACTATCGGGCTCTAACGTGGCTTCGCCTTGGGGACTTCAAGACTTCCCTTTCCTCCCAAGAACAGGGCTGCTAAAGGCCATTCATGAACAGGGAATGGAAGTTGCACCTTCTGGTGGATCCCCCTTCCCTCCCAGCTTCGCCTCAGGCGAACGGGAGCACGTGGCTCCCAGTCCGTCACCTCCCCAGGCAATCTCCTCATCTTGGCCATAGCTAATCCAGGCCAGCAGTTGCAGGACAAGGAGGCAAAACAGCCTCGTCTCTCCTAAACAGCGATACGCCTTCTTGCTTCAGGATGAAGAGCTGCCTGGAGCTGGCAGACCATGCCAGGCTATCTGGAGACCCAGGCAGATGGTGCTGTGTTAGTTGTGGTCACATCACACTTGCAAGATCTTCTTTGCAAGCAAAAACTATGAGAACAATGGTCAGATTCTGTTTGGTATCCCAAGACTCAAGGACCACAAGTATCTGCCTGAACCTCATGGCCTTAGTGTGGCACGAGGCAGAAATAATATGCTGCAGAACCGCGGTTTGTGAGTGCACTTTCCTAAAACAGCTAGGCTGTCCTTGAAAAACCTGACTTAACTTCAAAGGTTGTAAAAATAAAGAAGTTCATGTTAGATGTAAATACAAGGATAAGGCCCTTAAAGCAAGAACCAATGCTGTGTCTTTCCACATACAGGATAAATACAATGTGTTCACAGCTGAGGCTCCAGGTACTAACCTAATGAGAATAATCATAGAATCATAGAATGTTTGGGGTTGGAAGGGACCCCTAGAGGTCATCTAGTCCAACCCCCTGCAGTGAGCAGGGACACTGCTAACTAGATCAGGTTGCTCAGAGCCCCGTCCAACCTGGTCTTGAACGTTTCCAGGGATGGGAAAGGATATATAAGGATCTGATTTGGATGTCA
>BOSO01020255.1:281-35073 GCA_018403395.1 Gorsachius goisagi | reverse complement strand
AGAAGGAGACTCCACAACCCCCCTGGGCAGCCTGTTCCAGTGCTCTGTCACCCTCACAGTAAAGAAGTTTTTCCTCATATTCAACTGAAACCTCTTATGTTTCAGTTTGTGCCCATTGCCCCTTGTCCTGTCGCTGGGCACCACTGTGAAGAGCCTGGCTCCGTCCTCGTGACATCCACCCTTAAGACATCTGTATGTGTTGATGAGGTCCCCTCTTGGTCTTCTCTTCTTCAGGCTGAACAAGCCCAACTCTCTCAGCCTTTCAAGCAAGAACATTCTGTAACATTTAAACAAACTAAAAACCTTAGGTGACTTCATGTTTGTCAACATACTCTGCCTTTTGGCCACTTAGAAATTAGTAGTGATGACAGAGGTGGTGTATTTAACACTTAGCAGGGGTACATTTTCCCCTACATGTTCCTGTATATGTCTCTACGGTCCAGAGAGCCTAAGAACTACTATTTAGCAAATAGTTTTTCTAAGTGTCTGGTAACCTTTAAGTACATTTTTTTGAACATGGAAGTATAAACCAAACATATCTAACTGAAAAAGCAGAGATTACTACACAATTAAACTTCTTTCCAGCATATGGCAGTAGTACACATGGGCAAACAAATGCAATCTGAATCAGTTGCTCGGAGAAAGCTTTCCCTGTTTCCTTGATGATAACAAGCAGCCACTGTTTCACATAGTGGGAAACCAGGAACCTCTTCTCATCACTGCAGTTCTCTCCAACGCAACTGTGCAGATGTCATCACAGACCATCAGGAAGCAGACGTCAGGTCAAGCACACTGAGCTTAATTTCTTGTGGTCAACAGAACTATCTCAAGACAATCCTTGTCACTCTCTCACTATGCTCATACATGTTTGCAGGATTTGTTGTTAGATTGAATTCAAAGATGGCAGAAGACTGATGTTATCAGATAAATTTCACCGATCACAATTCATTCTTTTGCTGAGGCAGCCCCAGGAGCTCTCTTGTTCTCTAGCATCACACATTTTACCTATATAATCTCTTTTTTCCCACTGGCTCAGGTTTAGCATGTCTCACAGCAAATTTCTTGTAAGCAAGCACCAGAAAAGGTACAGGGGAGAAAATTTCAAATCTTTTGATCTTTCTTATTTTAAAGAACTAACTCAAGGATATACCTGCCAATTAATTTAGGAGTCCTGATCTGTCTAAATAACCATTCCTGTTAGGAAACATTCCATGCTGCATTCTCTCTTAGCCGCCACTACATCCATTCAGCCTATAGTTCAGTGCTGTCACCTTAACGAGGCCTGCCCTACTTTCACCTCTGACCACATCAAGCATTTATGGATGGATGGTTGCATTACACAGTCGTGTATATTTGGACCCATGTTCTTTTCCTGCAGTTTGGTTTTCTTAATATTGAAGTGCCCAAACACCCACATGATGTCCTAGAACAATTTGTTTCTATGGTATTCACACATCTTTACACTAGTACCCAACAATTTTATGTGTTTCCTTTCAGTATGAGAAGGGTTTCTCAAAACCTCACTAGATAAACCTCAGCATGTTTCATTGCTGAATTTAACTCTGTTCATCTGACTCTATATAGGTAATCTGAAGAGTGGCACATGCCCCTTTGCTGTACTTTTCACCTTCATTGTAATATGTGCTACATATGTTGAGTGCAACCAATGAGTCCTATAGTTCTACTTTTCACCTTCATTGTAATATGTGCTACATATGTTGAGTGCAACCAATGAGTCCTATAGTTCTCTGGTAAGAGACAGTCGAGTCTACTTGCTTATTTTAAAAGACAGCCACCTGGAAAACTTCTCCCTTTTTTCCCCTCACTCAAACTTGGTTAGGAAATAAATAATTTTAAAAATAAATAAAATAAATAAAAACTTTAAAAATATTACAACCTTTAAAGCTAGTAAAAAACTAAAAGACCTTTGTTTTGGTTTTCTTTCTTTAAAGTAACCTATTCTGTGAGGAAGAAAAAAAAAAAAAGTCCTTCCAGATTTGGTATTTTTCTACCAGGTGACTAAGGTCACAACTTCTTATTCTTTATGGAATCAGCTTTTCAATTCTTTGCCTTCAGTAAGCTCCCAAGAGTTTCAGTTTGCCTCTATGCCCTCTGTCTCTCCCTTTAAAATGGAAATCAGCTTGTAATTTTAGTCTTCCTTTTGACAAAGGCAGGACCATCTCAACATGCAAAATCATTAACAAACAGAATGTGTCTTTTCACATCCTTTAACTCTCATTTTATGAGCTTTATGAGCTATTCAATATTTTACCAGAAGAAGGGAATGATGTTTTTATCTTTAGTGTTTCTCCTTTCAACAGCCATCAATGACAGTCTTGTCTCCATCTCCACGTCTTCCTGAGCGTGTCCATTTATAACTCACAGGCTTCACACTCTGGAGCTAGGACTCCTTCTGACCTCTGCCCCTTCACTTGAAAATGTTCAGCTGACCTGGCTCACTGGATTACCTCTGTTAAGTCCTTAATAAACAAAGTTATCCTACTTACCCTAACTTTGACAATTGCTTAAGACATTCCCCTCCTGTCACTCACTCAGTTAAACCGAAGTACCTCCCTCGGCCTTTGCAGAGCTGGCATTGCACTTCAGCCCTTTTCACCTGTCCTCAGGGTCACTACAATCTACATGGGATCAGTCAGTAAAATGTCTTCATGAGGGCTGCACACTGGAAGCAGTAGCTGAAAAAGTATTAAGAAATTACGTGCGTCAAGCCTCCAGCGAACACATCCAAAGGATCTAAGTCTGAGACTATTTTGCTAAAATTATATCAAAGTTCAGGCTTATAATTATAATAGGTACAATAAATGGCTGCCTTCATGCCAGATAGCTCCTTATAACTATTATAAATCTCCCATTATTTTCATTTTATGCTTAACAGAGAAGAAGCTGAGACCTGTCACACCCAGCCCTACGCTTGACCTCAAACAGGTGTTTCTCTAAGAGGAATGGTTCACCAGTTCCCACTCCCCGTACACTCCAGGAAAGACAGCAACTTACAACATTTCACCGAAGTCTGAAATCTCTTCACATTCCAGGAGGTCAAATTAAAGTCAGTCATTTATACAAATCATACAGAAAGCAGAGAGAGTCGGCTGAATTTTAATTAAAATGAATGGCTGTGTAGGCAGGATGAGCTGAGCCATTTCTCGTCACCTGTTTTGCTGAACACAGAAGGCAGTACAGTATGTACCAACCATTTAAACAAAAGAAGCAGAAACATGTTCAAAATATCCCTCAAGAAAGATGGAAGCAAGAAAAACAATCTTTAGCTGTATTCAACCTTCAGAAAATACTAAATACCACACAGCACTATGTTCCAGTTCCGGCTCAGTTCAGTTAGACTACGTAACTCTGTAAGGATATTGTAAACCAGTCTTCACTAAATAGCAGAAAAAAACCATATACATTACACGCATACCTCTCTTGGCTTCTACTTCTGCAAAATTTACCAGATAATACGAAGCCATAACACTAAATAACAGTGCCTCAGCAAACCTGAACATTGTGAGGCTGAAGATCTTCAATCCAGTACAGCTTTCTCTGCAACAGGAATAAGTGTGACCTTGAATAATTTCTGACTAGTTTGCACCGTAAAGCGTGAAAACTGCTACATAATGGCAACTTTTTAAAAGGACACAGAATTAATGCAAACTATAAAATCTGTGCAACCCCCTAGTTAGAAGGAAAAAAACACTACTGTACCTTGGCACACGTTGCAGTTTTGACATAGTCTGGTTTCTCATTGTATTTTAGAGACATCTTCATCTCCCTAAAACTCAGTGATGAGAAGTCAATCAAAAGTGCTGCAGGACACCACCTAGAGCCAAGGTAATGTTCTACATTTACTTTTGCTCAAGCTTTAACTTCTTGGTAGCTTTGTCACAAGCTCTAGGGATGGGTCAGAACACTCATCCTCACAGATGAGATGCAAGTGGCAATGTTACTACTCATTGCAAACCTTGTTTCTGGGAGCTCCAGACTGCCATTTTGGATTTAACATTCAGCTTTCACTGTATTTTGTGGAGGGTTACCAGCTGTGGCTCCCAGAGATCTCTAAAGTATCTTTTGTAGGAGAAGGGACAGAAATGCGTTGTGTTTCATGGGGATGAGTAGACAAACTCATAAAATTTAGCAAGCAGCAGAGAATCTCAGAAGGCAATTTTTGTTGACCAAACTGATTTTACGTTGCAGTTTATTTAGAACTAAGTGTCAAAAAAAAAAAGCACTATTAAATTAAGTAAGCAAAACCAGATTAAATACAAGGGATTAATCCCTCTACCCCTATAAGGCCACTGTTTGCACACAGCCATCTATCGAGTCTCAGAGCACAATCTTTTTACTTAACACGGTCCACCAAAAGATCAGCTGAATTATGACAGAGTAAGTCAAACCTATCTGTTAGAGGAATAAAACCATATCAGAAAAAGTCTTTTTTTTTCCTACTGAAAGAATGGCATGCATATGTATATATATTATAGATAGATGCAGAGATATATAAAGTGCATAGCTCTGCAACCTCCTCCACCTAGACTGCAGTGTTGGCAGCAGGCTAAAGGTCATCAGCATAAGCAGCAGATTCTGTTGCTGCAAAGATTACTTTGATTTTGATCATGAAAAGAAGTTTGATAAAGCGGTCAGTAAAAGGTCAATATTACCATATTACAACAACTATAGCCACATTTTTCTCTCTTGACAGAAATAAACAAACCTTGCTTTGCTGGTGAACATTTCAGCCATTTAACTATGGCAAGTTATAATGTAATGCACTTTATATTTTCATCCACCAAGTGCAAAGGCACTTTCTAAGGAAAATATCATAAGATGTTTATAAAGCCTTAAAGAAAATGAGTCTATTTCCTCCATATTTAAAACAATAAAACAAAGCAACCAACCACATTTCTCTCTACATAATGCTTCACCTTGATGAATAATTCATGTTTCAGGAAAAAAAAAAAAAAGGTTTAAAAAAAAAATAAGATTGCCTGAATTTCCTCTAAAAAGACTTGCCTACTAATACCAAATTCTCTCAGTATATCCCTACCAGTGCCATAGCATGATCACAGCAATGTTCAGCAATGTCTAACACAGGTCTAAGAGCACAAAAATGGTTCTAAGTGCATGGTAAGGAAAGAATTAAATCCACTTAATAGCGTTAGGTATATTTTGATGAATGTTTTAAAAGAAGTTAACATCACAGAGGTTAGTCAGAAATAAATGGAACATTAAGTAAATAACCTCTCAAAATAATATGATGGACGATTTTTTTAAAATAAATTTTAAAATAGATTGCTTTTCGAACTACTGCACTTTCTTTCCCTGGTATAGGAAATGGGAATAAATTAATGTATTTGGCTGCTTCTCTCCAGAGATGGAGATAATTGATCTGTGCGGGAAGGCCTTTATCTAGCACAGTGATAGCACTGGTACAGCAGATTGGGGGCTGGGGGGGGCGGGAGGGGGGGCAGGGCGTGTGGAAAGAAAGGAGGGTGAGGGGGGATCTTTTGCTGGCATACCTCCAGAGCTGTTTATCAGCTCCTACTGCTCAACTCTAGGTATTTGAAATGCTGATAAGGCTGCCAATGATAATATTCTGTCTTTTATGAACTAGAGGCGGAGGGGGGGGGATGAGGAGGGTCCCCTATTGTCATTGCAATAAGCAAACCTCAAAATCCATCCAGAAGCAATAAACAGACTACTTGTTCCTTTCTGGCAAGCACAGCTTTTTAAACAGAGGTAATTTTTTTGTTCACATATTATTTAGTTATGTTAAGTATACAGTCATTGGCCTGACAACACAAACTGCAGGTTTATCAGAATGAAAGGGGGTTTTTTTTAGTTATTTATTTTACAGTTGCTCAGTTCATTATCTACTCCACAGTCGAATAGTTCTTGAAACATAAACCTCGTCTTCAATGTACAAAAGATGCAAGTTAATTCATTACTGCAGACAGCTAGTAGTGTCATTAAAACCTCTAACCTTTCCACATCTTCTATAACCCCAAAGTTTATACAAATACCTCTGTGAGTGGACATTTAAGAAACCTAGTTCTCAATAATTCTACAAATAAATAGTTTCCACATAAAATTAGAAACATTTTTGTTTTCTGGAACAAACTAACAGTGACTATTTATGTTTGTTCCCGATACTTCATGACTTAGGATTAAAAAACAATTAAAGAATTCTATCATACCAAAACAAGCTCAAAACTCACACTTGGTGTGTCTGATTTGGAGATGAAGATAGAGGAAGGTATTATCTACTAATGTTGTATATAAAAAAAATAATTACATGTCATTGCTCCAAATAGCATGCAATTTAAGAACCTTTGAGAACACATAGGAACTCACAGGTTTCCCAAAGTCATTTTAAGAAAAATTAACACACAATTTCTCTAGCAGACTAGAGACCTCTTTCCTCGGAGGAGGACATAATTCATCTTATTCAAGTCACCATACAAGTAGCCTGGAACCCCATCAGAAGAGTAGCAATTAGCGTAATAAACATAATATAAGTAGCCTAGATTTTCACAGGAAGTTAAACAGTGTTGATCTCTTTTCCAAATCACTGTGTAGTTTTCCTTTAAAAAAAAAAAACGGGGGGGGGGGGGGGGAAGGGGATTGGGGGGGGAAGAGGACAGTGTGACAGAATTTCATCTATCACCAAGAAATAATCTGTATTACCGTTGCCAATCACGTGGTGTTGATAAACTCTTTATTTCAAATGAGAACAAACAACAAAAAGCTCGTAAGAAAAATCTAGTCTTACTGGTTTGTCAGAAACATGGTGACTTAAAGACTAATGTGGAAAATAAAACAGACACATGATCTAGTTGATGTAAACAAGTGTTTACTTAGGAAAGGTCAAGTCCTCAGTTTATACAGTTTTGAGAACCGGCAATGGTTGTCAGTATCGAAAAAATTTTGACAGAAAATGTAATGGGGAGGGGAAGAGTGTTCTTCAGTACTTAGTCCCTATTACAGGTTAAATTCTGGAAGAAAACAAACAGAAAGCAATCATAAAAGAAATGATCAGCAACACTGTCGCTCATTCCACGCAGACAAAATTAATCCTTTTAATTTACCTTATCATCTCTAACCCCCTATTATATACTAAGTTTTTGGACTATACATTTTGTTTCTCAGCCTTATTTCAGAAGCACATGAGAAAAATTTATTTCCTTAAGATGTTGTTGATAGTTTCATTAAACCTATCATTTCTAATATCTTTCAGTGGCAGATAAATAATTCAGCACCACACAGCTAAAAATCAAAGTCTAGTCTAACATTTGTTCTTGTAGTACATCATAACTAGATTTTCAAATCTTACTGTTGTCCCAGTGAATGTTCCAGCAAATCAGATTCCAAATTGCACCTGCTTTTTCTTTCTTTTTAGAAGTAATTAGAATAGGGGAAAAAAATCCTAAGTAAAATATATTTTAAGTCCAGATCTTGACACTAATAAATTGATTAATTTGGGGCTAGAGAGAAAATTGTCTTCCGACCTATATAAGCATGAGTTCTGGAAAGGAATTTCAAACCATCCTCACATAGTTCCTTCCATTTGCAGCGTGATTACATCAAGCACTATGCAATATTGTGTACAGTTTTTATTCCCCACTTCATCCTCATGATATATGAACAAATGCAGTTTTACCTCATATATCTGGTCCTTCCCTTTCCTAAATACAGTTCTGTCACAACTTCAGTGAGGGATTTACACCACTGCAACACAGCTGCAGTGCACTCCAACTTCACACAGAGTCAAGGTTAAAAAATTGTCTGGACATATTAAACACACACATCTGCACTGCTACATACTGTAAAAGGTTCAAAGGTCCAACACATCTGCACTCTAAACCCAAAGGAATTATCAAGTGCCTATCAGTGCAACTGATCTACTAGTTAGCAAGCCTGCTATTTCAAGAACACTAATCAAATAGTGATCACAGCACAAAAAAAATCAAGATGTATTAACTGTAATCTTAAAATCTGAAAAAAAAGGATATACTACAAGAGTTACACATTCAGCAACAATCACACCTTCTCAGCTGAAAGTAGTCTAAGTCATTGAAAGACATACCCTTTCAACTACTTAATCATCTTGATTTAATGGTCATATCAGTAATCATTAAGTGCTTTATGAAACTCTGAAGCACAGGGACAAAGTTTGCTTCAAACATTACTCATCTCCTAATAAACTGAGTAAATATTCCATTCAAACAACTACATTAAAATCCCAGTTATTATGTTCACTAAGAACTAAAATGCCAACTAACTAGAAGTTACAGCCTTTAGATTCTGTTCTACTTTTCCATAGTCATCATAATGTCCCAGGAAACACACACACGAAACAAGAACACAAGAGGACACCAGAGTCACCGGAGTTCAGTTGCTGGGGCAGGGTAAGTGGAGAGGGCTGCAGGCACATCACAGCGTGCCCTCCTGGCTTTTGGCAGTAAGGGTTTTATATACCTGCTATGAAAAAGCAAAACTCTCCCAAGAGACTAAACAATTGCTACGAAACTCTCCCCAGGAAAAAAATTCTACATCGAACTAGAATTTTTGATATGGTAATTGTAATGAAAACACAAAAAATGAAATTTTTTATATTGTAGATAAAAAAATTAAGTGTTAAATTCAGAAAAATTAGTGGCAAAATGCAGTCATTTTCACAGTAACAAAATCATTATCACCCCCTTTAATTTTTATTTATTTTCCTTTTTTCAGTTGCCATCTCAGGCTTTTCAATAGGCATTATGTGGCACACCTTAAACAATATACTTAAACTGCCATTTAGTTTTGTGAAATCTGAAACAATTAATTGTTAAATATCAAAAAGAAGCTACTATACTGGAATCTATTACCACATTCAGGAACAACTGTATATGACCTTTGGTTAATGTCCAGCAGATATTTCAGCACCATCAAACCCTCTCTTTCAATCTCCAATGCTTTTACGCTGCCTAATGTCTCATCTTGACACTGCAAGTTTGATAACTTTAGGGAGCATTTGCAACAAAATCCTCCCATCCCTAGTCTCTAGTTTTATTTCAATAAAGCACTATTATAGTCATTACCATAAGAAGTTTTAAAATGTTCCTGTAACAAACTGTTAGGTATTTTTTCTTGAAAAAGTGTCCAATAGTCTTAGTCTATAAAGCCAGACTATTTTGTTGCCTTCAGCCATCTACATGTGAATATCAACCTCATCCAATGTGAGGTTGAAGAATCAAATTTCAGCTACAATTATTGATACCTTTCCTTTCCAATATAGAAAATTAAATACAGAAATTAAATATAGAAATTAAAATGAATGTAACAGGCGTTAACAGCACAAATATAAACTGGCATTTACTAAGACATCATAAATTATTTGTCCAGCTTTCCAGAGATCTACTATAATCTTCCACAAAATCCCCAAAAGACAAGAGCATTAGAAGACTGTTAGCATAAAAATATACAAAATAAAAATTAGTACAAAACACATATTTGTGCCATGCAAAAGGTCAGTTCTACACCATGGAGAACATTTTGCTTATAATCCAACACAGAACTTAATTATATGAGACAAGCTAATGCTAAGCATGCCTTTAGCTGCTTTTTCAGGCTATGCTTAACATATTGAATCATGCAGGGCACTTTCGTAAAAAGTCAGCACTAAAAGAAATATTTTAATTTCCATGAATCGTTAAGCAGTTGACTTAGGAAAAAAAAAAAGGCAATCTGAAATTTCATACTGTTACCACCATTGTTATTCCTTCCAAACACAACTTCAGGAACTGCAAAGCAATGTGCTCCAAAGGCATGTTACAATTGGGTATTAGGTTGTTTGGTCTGGGGTTTTTTGTTGGTTTTCTTTTTCCTCTAAAACAATCCCTACTTACACGTACAGCTAGTAAGAGGCCTGCTTAACCTGAGTATAAAAAGCCAAATCAATTTCAATACAATTTTATTCAAAATGTCAGTGGCTACCAGTACTTCTTGTTCTGAAAGCTCTCATACTGCATTAAATTTTACAGAAAAATTACCATCTTAATCCGGGGGGGGTGGGGTGGGGGGAATCAACCTATCTCGCTCTATAGATATCTTTCCATAGCCCATCAGAATTAAAGACAGCTTTCAAGTTATGATAGGGAAGGGTGTCCTATAAGCATGCTTTATTTGCTTTCTTGTTCATGCAAATGATGCTCTGGCCATTTCTTATTAATATCTTTAATTGTCATATGACCCATTATTTTGAGGGCTAAACAAAAGGCTGAAGGACCAACAACAAAAAAACCAAACCCACCAAAAAACCCCCAAAACCACAAACAAAACCCCAAGAACATGCCAGAAACAGTTATACTGTTAGCTCAGGCTGTCTTCTTAGTACTTCACCATGACTTCTACTCTTTTTGCCATGTAAACAATTTTTCTGGTTCTGCTCTACAGAAGGTTTCACCAATCATTTAAGTAACATTGTTACTGTTTAAGTAACATTTAAGCAACATTGTTGCTGTTTAAGTAACAACTCTGGGTCTACAGACAAAGCAGGGGTATCACCATTTTACATTGAAGTACTATAGTAAGAAAGATTAAAATCTCCATTTTTCTATGACATACAAGTCCAAGTAAAACAAAATTTGTATATAGGTATTTTTATAATTTTTATATATTAATAAAGACATCTTCATATAACAAGGTTTCAGTGTGTTTCTTTTCTAGAGGTGACAGCCATACTCTGTAAGAGACAAGCAATGGCACACAACAGTCCATGAACACACAGAGAATACACTGCATGTCCAAGAATATTCCAGCTAGTCAAAAATCAATTCTCTTTGTGCTTTAGTCCCAGATCCATTCTGGCTTTTTTTTTTAACCTCTTTCACAGACAATGTTTCAGACACCATCTTGCTTCATAATGAAGACCTGAATTGCAGACAAAGTGAAAGCAGTAAAGCAGAACAAACAGCTTTGGTTATCTTCTTCAAATATTGTTACATTGGCATGAAAGTGTTTGGCTCTCACAGGGCCTTTTTTATTATTTGAAACATGAATAGGTTCAGAGGAACAGAAGCACAATGAGGACCATTCAGTACATCTTTCATACAGACACAAACCCATTGTCAGAGCAAACACTGCTTTCTACAGTCTCCAATACAAAGGTCTAAGAGGAAGTCCCCGCTACAGAGACAGAGCACATCCACATCCCACAGCAGTAACTAGAACTATTTTACCAAGAAGAAATAGACTAAAAAATATCTTCATGATTTGAGCTTATACATCTGAATAATTTGCCTATATATATATATATATATATATGACATTGCCTCCTGAATATTTATTCTGTCAGCATACACAGTTTCAAAAAACAAGTCCATAAAACCAGCTAGCATTAGCTTTTCTGGCTGAAGCAGATCCAACAAAAGCAGTAAAAAAATCCTCTCAATTTAAAAACCCCTCCACTACTACCAATAAATTTCTTTATTAGAAGTCTTTGAGAGACTAACAGGTAAAGGAATACCAGGCCAAAATTCACAAGAACATTATAAACGTTTCAATTTCACTTGGCATTTTTCTGCCACTTGTTTACTCAAGGATGCAAGATCTCCTGGAAAAGTATTTGACAACATGGGTACTACAGCTAAACAAATTTATTTTCTTATTTTTTTTTTTTTTAAAAGGCACCTTCTCCATTTTCTCTCTTGATTTACCAGCTTTTCTCTATATGGTATGTGCTAACTTAATTTCTACCAGTTTGCCTCATCAGCTTTCTAACATAGTTTTCCTCTTTACTCGCTAACAGGATTATGAGTATCACACATTCCCCCCAGCATCCTTGAAATAGTGCCTTGCTGTTCCATCTGAGGGGAAAATACAGAATATGTAAGATCCAATCTCCACAGACCTAAACTGTAAGGGAAAAACAAATAGTTGGGTTTTCATCATTCTGATCCAAGGCAAAGGAGAGCTGCTTTGAACATCAAGAGATTCAGACAATCTCTCACCACCTGGAATCCTTAGGCAAACGAAGCAAGTGCATTTTTAAAAACATTTGCTGTGTTAATGTTGCTTTTCAGAAATGGACAGCTGACATGTACACGCCACTTTAACCGCTAAGTATATGGTGAAACAATGAAACCAGAGCATAAGTGGAACACATGGAAGATGAAGTTTCACTAACCTGTCATTTACAGTGCTTCTCGCACAGCTGCTCTCCAAACTAGGATGCTACTTTCCAAAATAAAAACAGGATCCCTAAAATACGAATTTTCCTCAGGTTCACCTACAATTTTTACAGTTCATACAGGCCAGAGAGACAACTACAAATGCAACATTCACTAAAACACAGGATCCTAGCTAAAGTATGCATTAATCAAAAATGTTTTTAAGTTCCCTTCGAGTATTTTTCCATGCACATTTAGAAACAAAGAAATAAGCATCCATGTAACATAATTATCTTAGGTTTCAGTCACCACACCCAAAATGTACTACTACTAAAACTCGATGTTTCCAGGAAGAAAATCGCTTAAATAAATAGTTCAGCTGAAATATATGTCAGTACAACAAGCTCTCTTCTTGGAAAAGATACCAAATCAATTATTTCATATGCTGCTCCACTGCTGCAAGAGATTATTTTTTTCTAGTGGAACAGGGGAGAAATAACCTAAAAGATCATCCTTAAAATTTTACTAGAATTTTTCTATATAGTTCTGTGACTACAAACTCTGTCCCGTCTCACTACTCCTGACTCAAATGCACTGGTGAAAATACCATTTGTTATTCACATCTGATGGAGCATTGTTCACCAACATTCATTTTTTAACTTTTAATATGCTTTATAAAAAGAATAAGTAGATTTGGAGAAGGGTTGAGATGGCGTGTCTATTGATCTAACACACACGTCCACTCCTCTTCAGTCTCTTCAATCCATAAGCTGTCTTTCCTATTCTCAATGTTTTTACAAATGAGCCTTATGAAGATTTTAAACCATCGTCTTGCCATATTTGCTGTACTTCACATGTACTCTTAGACAGTTTCTATGCACATGTTGCTTTCTACAGGAGATTTTGAATAAATGTTTTTTTCTACATGAAATCGTAAAGGCAGATGACTCAATCAAAATCTAAGACATGAGGTCAGGAAGTAAAAAGTTTTGAGTTACGTACTACAATAGTGATTACTGTGAGTCATTCAAAAACTAACATAGCTGTAATTTAGAAGTCATCACCTGGGAAGAAATCTGGAGACTTCTGATAGTAGAAAGACAACAACAGAAGGCAAAACTGGACTAGAAGGCTGTAAGTAGAAGGAAAGAGCATGTCAAAGATACCTTTTCACTCCTGTGAATTTTTAATTACTGAATAATAATATAGATCTTAAAAAGTATTGCCAGATAAATGATCACTGCCCACTACAGAGGCTCTCAAGTATCACAACTGTTAAAATTTCAGTGTCAGAGGCTTTAATGAAGTCTGAAAATTCTCTATTTCTAAACACTGATATTAAACAGGAAAAGAAAAAGGCATAATGAAACTACTTGTATAATAGGCTCATTCAGAAAATGGTGGATAAAATCAAGAGCCTCAATGAAAACTGAGCATTATAAAAGAGGTGCAAAGTGATGTAAATCTACACTTGTGACTTACAACAACATCATCAAAAAAATCCCATCTACTGTAATGTAGCACAAGAAGTGCTGCACGCACAGAGTTTTGGTGTTGGTTCCTATTGCAGAAACATCAGAAGTACTACTTGTCCACAAGAATAGGCTTCATTGAAAGAAATTTGTTTTCATCCGTCACTCTCGGCACTAAAAATGAAATAAAGGACTTCACAATGCAAAGGAGAACACAAAGTTATAACTCAAGCACTTGAAGAGCAACAGAAGATGAAGAAGAAAGCATCATGAATGCCACTGCATGTTTTACCTATAATAACCTCTGCCTTTCAGAGAAACACATTTTATTATCCCCAATCACGTGGCCATGTGTCAAGATTATTGTGTAATCGCAAGAGACCATGAGTCTCTTCATTCCCTTCAGCAAAGCACAGTGGTTTCTTCCATTAAAGCCAGCGACTCATCTCAAACTCTGTTTTTAATACCATGTTACAGATGCTATATATTACAGAGCCTTACAAGGAAGAAGCTCTGTGATATGCCACAATTTTTTATTTTCCTCTTGCTCCAAATTGACTTTCATTGCTTCATAACTTCTTTTGACAGAACAACAGCCTAAGCAAATGACTCCTCACCCCATCATAACAAAATTAATTCTCTAGCCTAAGGCAAAGGCAAACGATCTACATTAGAAACAGATCTCTCAAAAAAGCAAGTTAACTGCCAAAATCAACTTCTGCTATAATGCTTTAATTACTACTTTTTTCCAAATGAATGTATTTTCCATGTTTGTTTTCATCTATTACAATCAGAAAAATAGTGAGAAAATACTTCAAATTTTTACTAATGAAAAAATTGCTTCAGGAAAAAAAAATTAAAAATTGCTACACTGCTTACGAATTTGCACAAGACCCTATACACTAATATTTAACAAGCTGTGTATTTTCATGAGAAAATTGTGGTTCATAATTAGACTTTTAATTATTTTCTTTTGGAGAGAAGCTACCTTAATAAATATAAGAAGCAAACAAAACCATCAATAGAAAAGAGATGACATGACAAACACAAAATGTTTCCTTTCCATTAACTAGTTATTTGTTATTATCTTGGTTGCAAATGAGTATCACAGAAAACACTATTGAAAAATAACCAGGTGAATCAAAAACAAACCTAGTGAGATGTCTATCATGTACCTGTGACCCATTACTGAATAAAAACAATATTAACAGCTGTAAAACTGGAACTCAACCAAATCTCAGAACAATGAAGCAAAATAATTTTTACCAAACAAAATACTAACCTATAAATCCTCTTAAAAATTAAAAGACACAAACAATATGCTCTATCATTTTAGAAAAACAGTAAAATGCTCCTTTGGAAATCTTATGCATTCTAAATTAAGTCTGTAGATCCTGGGGATTATTTTATTTTGTGTTTTCATCTGAGGTTACGTACAGTTTTGCTGCAAGTTATTTTCCTTCAGAACCTATAAGGCTGTAGCACCTCAAACTTTCTGACCGTGAAATACAAACATCTACATTCAAACACTGAAAATCTTATTCAGGTGGGCACCAGAAGGTATCTAATCAAATTATAGAAATTTAGATAAATAGAATTCTCTAAATTCTTTCCTTCTGTGCTTTATCTACATACAGTAATCACAGTCTCTGCTCCAAGGTAACAAATCAAATTTTTCATTTTGCCCTGTTGTAAATCCCCTGACTACTCTGAAGTTTGATTTTTTTTTTCCACTTCTCTTTTTATAGTCCTTCCTTTTTAAAGACAAAAACTTCAATCTCTCTTACGATTCCTACTGTATTATTGTATTTGGATTCAGAGTGTTGGAAACGCTGCCAGCCATCACTAATGAATCTGTCATTCTCACTAGGTAGAGCTGCGACACAAGGCAGAGGTGCAAGGCTGGATTCGCCACATTATCACAGCCACCGGGTCTGAGGAGAACCATCTCTTAACATCCGTGGGGCAATGGAGGATACCCCCTTCCCTTCCCTCTGGTGAGGTCTTTCTACACAAGCTTCAATCTTCTCAGGGAAGTGGGAGAGAAGAAGTGGCTCTGTGCCACTGACACCTCTCCCTTCATACTGGGCTTCCCCTCAAAGCCTCAGAATTTTAGTGGCATAAAGAAAACGGAATTTTCGATGGATTAAGGCACTGGAGATACAGTATAATTGCCATGGTCTTTATAACCAGATGTGTCCAAAACAGTGAGGTATTTGTCCCACAGTTTTCATTAATGGAGCAGTTCTAGCTTTAAGTCCAAGCACAAGAACTGAACCGGAAAACACAGGAATATTTATAGTACCTTATATAAGTTTAAAAAAAAAAAAAAAAGGCTTTGAAATACTACCAGACTCATTTCAGAAAGGGGGCAGAATCAGTTAAATAAAGCAAAGAGTTACAATTATTCCTTCAAATGTGGAGTTGAAATACCTCTGGTGACCACCTAGCAACACAAAACCTACAAAGAAAAACAAATTTCAAAAGAATTTCCTCCCTCTAATTTTAACAAGAAGAGCTAAAAAGAAATGGCGAAGCCAGACAGAGAAGTGTCACTTTCCCACATATTCTTACCTCCTGGATCTGACTGACTACACACCTGCCACAGAATGACTGACAAGTTATGCAAGTTGAAAGCAATTAGTGTGATCAAACACAAACTAAGCAGATTACAGACTAGGAAACCAACAAGAAAAATGCTTTGCTAGCAAACATAACAAACCCCAAACAGCTCATTAGTGCCTGACAAGGATGTCCAAATTGTCATCTGTAGACAACTTGTGGTTCTCACACCGAAACTATTCTTACCAAATTTTGAAATGCAAAAATTGCTTTGCCTGCTGTGCACCACCTGCCTCTCAGCTACTTCTGGCACATCTTGCAGCCCCAGTAACAGCCTAAGGTAAGCCACAGCAGTTCTCCTTATCCTACTGGCACTGCAAGGAAGCCAGCCAGCAGCTCTGGCTGCTCCAGTTGCATCTGATTTGCCACACTGCAGGGAGCTGAGGGCAAGGACAGAATCCTTTAGCTCTTCCCCTTCTTAGCTACTTGGGCACCAACATGATAGCAGGGGGGATGCGGGGGGCGGGGAAGAAAGCTGCTTTGCTGGTTCTTGTGTTAATGCAGGCTAAACAAGCACTGGCACTGTTGTTCTTTGCTCTAGGCTGAGTGGTTTCCCATCTCCAGGGTTTACTGTCATAAGTTAGTAGATCCCAACCATACAGTTGTTTCCTCATCCTCCTGCAACATCTTGTTGCAAATGTTGCCAAGAAGGAACCAAGGATTTAGTTGCATTAATTCTATTCCCTCCAACCTCTGCAAAGGGAACTGACAGCAGTTTCAAAATTAGTTTCTCCAGCAGAGCAACACAACACAAATAGGTTGCCTTCCTCAATAATATCTGTGACTTACTGACCTTGATATAATGCTTAGCCTCCAGGATGAACGAATTTTAGCACTGGTGCCACGCAAAAGGTATCACCAGAAGCTGCAATCCATCTAAGCAGCCATTTGCTTACCTGCCAAAGGATAGTCTAGCAGTGCCCCCGAGAACCAAGTGCCCTGGCTTTGCATGTCATTCATGCTCAGCAGCTCTGCTCACAGGCTCAGGGACAACCCAGCAACAAGTCTGGAGTCAGGAACTTTTCTTTTTCTGAATATATTGGGTGTAAATTGCCAGGTTTTTGTCACAAGGGGACCGCGGGAGGGTCCTCTGCATGAGCAGGCTGGGGCTCCCCTGTGCCAGTCACAGCAGGTTCCATGACAGACCCGCTGTGGGCCAAAGCCAGGCCAGTCAGGGGACTCTGAGGCACTCCCGGACCAATCGGAAGAGCTTGTGGGGCCTCTGTGAGAACACATGTAAGAAATGGTGGGAAACACCAGAAAAAGGAACAAGGACACTATTGCAGAGCTGGTGACACACCTGAAGCGGCTACAGCCTACAGATGGTCACCAGAGCTGAGGAAATGGTTAAGGAGGAAGGAGCAGCAGAAGAGTGAGGAACCAGGAGCCACAGAAACTGCCATGCCCTGACCCCAAGCTCCTCAGCCCAAAGGGAGGGAGCGTAGCCTGCACTGACAGCAAGGGAAGGGGAGAGGAGTCCGTGGTGAAGCAGAGCCTAGAAAAGGGGAGGAGAGGCATTTTTCTTAAGTATTTCAATACTCATCATCTTTGTTTCCCAGCCAGTAATCAAACATTTAAGTTAGATTCCCCGATTTCAGTCCGTTTTGCCCACGCCAGTAACTGGCAAGTGATCTCCCCATCTTTATTTCAATCCACAAGATTTCTGACTCCTGTTTTTCCTATTCTCTCCCCCGTCCTCCCACTGTGGGGAAGGAGTGAACGAGAAGCTATGCGAGTGCTTTGCTCCTAGCTGGGGCCAACCCATCACACCAGGGCAGGTGGTCAAGGACTACATGGTCGCTTCACCTGCCCTATTCCATAGCAGAGTGCACAATCTCCATCATTAAAGGGAGTGGAATTGTAATTACATATCCTAGCTTGGAAGGCATCAAGGACATGAACAAAGCCCTCAGTCCTTGCCCCTTTCTTCCAGTAGCTATAGCTTTTTGGGTATCTGCTACAGACCTCAAGTTTCAGACCAGGTGTTAAAAAGTGTTTGTACCCTCCGAGGTACGGAACAGAAATTCTGTAGACATTTCTACAGCCAGAAATCTGTTATATGGTTACCTGCAAGCAATGGGGTTGGCCTTGCATGTAAAAGCAATTGCTTCCAGTCCCGCACCCCAATTCACACCAACACACTGGTCTCGGCTTCTGTTGACGGAACAGCGTAGGTCCGGAACCGGCATCTTTGCCCTAGTGAATAAGCTGCTGAGGGAGAACAACGCTCCTGGGCTCTATCCTGCACTCATCCCCAGCTGTAGCGTGCCCAAATGGAACATGCACATTTATTTACCTCTCGTTACAGCGATGCTTTGCTGACAGAAATAATAACTGTTTAGACAGCACAATCCCCATTTGCAAACTACTTTAAGTAGTTCTGTACTGTTTTGGAACTCTTTTTCCAAATGCATATGCCGCTTATGTTCTCTTTGAACATGCTTCAGATCTTGTTTCACTTGATCCATAACAATGAATCTTACTTAGAGGATCTAAAACTTTTGCCTTTAATATCTGCAGGTCAAAGCTTTCAAGCAAGGTCAACAGATTTTGCAAACTGTCATTGAATTCCCCCACTTGACTGCCTTATTTACCTTTGAAGACCAACCAAAAAAAAAAAAAAAAAAATACAGCCACATCGCTTGCTCAAGGGGATCACAGCATCCATAATAATATTGTTATTGTTAGTATTCTCCAAGTTTACTTTTTCTTGAAAGACTTTGTATTACTTATTTGTACGTCGTATTCTAATCACAGTGTTACCTTTTTCCCTTGAGGAATCAGTACCTTCAGGGAACAAGATCTTTTTCAGTCTCCCGAAAGCCAGCAGGGACAGAAAAGACATATCATACAGATCTATCTTGTAGGTTCGTAACTACAGACTAGCAGATCATAAGTATAAATAATTTCTGAGCAAGTCCAGGAAGTTCTTTCTTTTTCCAGTACCTTGCTGGAAATAAGAATCTAACCTTTTCACTGAAAATACATCAAAGCTAAATGACATAAAGCATATCTCCCTAAGACTGTATTTTACCTGCATTTAACCTTGTCCAAATTTAACTGTGGCCAGCTTAGCAGAGTGTCCAGGCATGAATACATGGGCCACAGTTCAGTTTTTTTGCTTTCTGAGAAATAGGAATCGGGAACTTAAATACAACCTTGGATTTTTAATGCAAAATGCAAAGTAGTTACATACATCTTTGTTTATGACTTTGTCAGTTCTTAACCTTCCTCTTATTTACTATCATTTTTCCAAAGAGCAAACAATCAAAACGCTACGCTGTGTCAGCACAGCCTCAGTTGGAGGGCTAAGATTCAGTTAACAGAAAGATAATGAATGAGTGAAAACATTAAAAAAAATGGCTGAATTAATCTTTTTTTTTTTTTTGGTTTGTTTTAATTTTAAGAAAGCATCCATGAAAACTACTCAGAGTATTAAAACAATCAGCCTGCAGAAATAATAATAATATTTTATTTATAGTCAGGGTCATGGGAAATCTGTCCTGATATATAAAAAAAAAATACAGCTTCCCAGATTAGTTTTGGTAAGAGAATTCAAAGAATGAACAGCTATGGGAAAGTTTAAATTCTCATCAAATACACCTGAGTGTCCTTGTTCAAAACAGTTTATACTTCCTGTCACACAACAAGCAGCAAGTAGAAAGGCCACTGTAAATGCTAGCGTACCCAGGACACGCATTTGAGGTAACCCAATGTTGACTAAGAGTACATGCATCTGTAGTGTTCACAGGCTAGAGTTTGTGATCATGGCATGATATTATTTGAATAATTAAATTTGGCAAAAAAAAAGTACGATTACTTTATTAAATGAATTGATAAAAGCAATCACTAACCTTTTACTAAATATCCCACCTATGGAAGTCTGCTGCACGAGCTATTGAATTAGTTGTATCCAGCAGCACTTCCTATCCTAAAAAAAAAAAAAAGTTGATGGCAAGACAACACCTTTCTTGTGTACTTATTGCTCTGTTAGGTTCTTGCATAACAGAATTCATCTTCTGTGACTTCTGCTTCACGGTTTAAAAAGCTGTTTACTCCAAGTACCGCATCAACAAAGTATGACATCACAAACAAAGCAGGATGGAACTAAGCCTGAAGCCCAAGGTAGTCATTGACCTTGAAGAAATTATTCTGTCTTGAATCAGTTTGTATTCTTACATGCCCAGTCATTTGCTCTGCTCCTACACTTGTGTAATTGAAGCGGTCCTGTCCCCGATGGTACCATAATTGGAAGGATAAGATCTTTGTTATTAATACACTTCTATCTGGACAGCCATAGTTCCTGACTTCAGACAGTCTTTACAGAAATGCTACCAGACTTGAGTCATCTGTGTCTCAGAATATTTGATTACCATCACAGAAACAGCACCTTACTGAAGAATTGTATTCATTCTTTATTTTCCTTTGATGAAGGTATGCTTTTGGTTTTATCCTTTCGGGAAAATCAATCACAGAAGCTGAATCTTAACTGTAAATCCACACAGTGGCATATTCTCCAAGGCATCCAAGCCACAGACTTAGCATTTCTGGAGGCAGCTTTCTGCTAGACTTTGCAGAATCTGGTAGACTGTGACCAGAGCCTTGAACATAAGATATTCAAAATAACAGTGTGACATCAACACATGTTCTAGTAGGCCCTCATGCCCTAGACCACAAGCAAGAGGAATAAGGATACCTTTGTAATTCTGTAAAGCAGAATCGTTCTATTCTCTGCAGCACATTCAACGATCCACTCCGTTCTTGCTGCTCCCTGCAGGAACTGAATAGACCCTAGGTGACACCACCAAGCAATACAAGGCACGTTCTGTGTCACACAAAACAGGTGCCCACCTGCACTGAGGTGCCTGAGGAAGGAATCCCCTTTGTGCTGACTGCCATAGGACTGTTTTTTTCTCTTCAGAAATGCTGCAGTTATCTTTATCAACACTGCAGGTAGATAAAATGTTGGTGTCGGGTGCCTGCCAGCTGGAATGTAGCCTGGAATGCAGCACCTACTGTCCCAACTGTTCTGTATCTTTTCCATCACATTCTCAAAGACACAGGCTTGGCCACTGCAAAAGTCACTTTTTTAGTGAAGTATCTTTGTTAACCATTATGAGAATCTACAGCAGCACTCAGGTAGCATGCGGTCTAACAGCACCACATTGATACGTATTCTTTCTCACAGACATGCACAAATACCTGCCCGCATACCTTATTTCCTTTATTATTAACAATTCTATCTACCCTTTATATGCCATTCCTGTTCCCATCTCCCATTTTCCTATTTTCATTAAGAATACACCTTTGTGTTAATACCTTCATTTGACTGAATGTGCATTGCTACTCAGTTCACATATACACCATTTACCTATAGATTCACAAATGCAAATATATGTATACCTAATTCAACAATGCTAAATTAGACCTGTAAGAAGTGCTATCCGGCATTTTCCTCCACTGGAAAAAAAGAGCATGAAGATAAATACCCATTTCTATTTGCTGCCAACTACAATCACTATTACTTCATTTTGCCTGGAGTTAGCCAGATTGGGGGGGGGGGCGCATTGGGGTTTTTTATTTGGGGTGGTGATTGCTTGGTTGTTGCTTTGGGTTGGGGGGGTTGGTTTGGGGTTTTTTTTTAGTTGCAGAGGGGATTTAGTGATGGCATCTAGCATTTCCTTGAAAAATGTCTATTTAAAGCGTGTAGGTAAGTTCCATTTCCCTGAACAAAAAAAAAAAACCACACCAGGTGAAAACTATTCTGCATACAGCACAAAGCCTGTTTCATGCAATTCTCTGGCCATTTCTCTGGGTCACAAGATTCTCCAGTCTACCTGACGTTTCACTTCCTGCATGCAGAGGTCCAAAGTGCAACATTCAGCCTTTAACATCAGCAGCCCTCCTCAGATGAATGGAGGGAGTGCAATTTATAAAAGGATGGCAGATTCCACAGCATATTTCAAAGTGAACGTCACACTCCTGAACAGTAACTGCATTTGTTTGCTTGTCCCCTAAGAAGCTGTAAGAAGTGTTGCTTTGCTTAGTAAAAGCACACACAAAACTGAAATTCATATTTTTTAATCTATTTTACAGCAAACCTAAAACCTTACAAAACTGAATATAAGAGTATTAAAAAACTATTACATTATTTAAGCTGGAAGGTTCACAGTTGGCTTTTTTGAGTTGACTACAATGAAAACCAATGACTTATGAATCTTCAATAATTTCAGAATCTACATTAAAAGAAAATAAATGAACTGCATGTCAACAAGGACATGGATGAGTAGTGGAATTGGTACAATAGATGTTTACCTGGCATTCTGGCCAGGAACACTACTTCCCAAGTTTTGCCTCAAAAGCCTTCAAAAGGTAACTCCCCGCATATCCAAACAATGGAACCTGAACCCACCTAAGGTGACAAAAGTTCCGATTGCTTCACTTCAGGAGAAGTGTCTGCATTAATCAGTTATACATTTTCTAAGCACACAGAGCAGAAGGGCTCACACACTTCACTGCTTCAGTAGTCAGGCTGGTGGATACCGGAGATCATCTCAGTTCCTTAAACTGTTATCAGTTTCCCAGGAGACTGATACCAATCCCAAACATCAATGTTAATCAGTTGCTCCACTTCACAGCTTTAGAAGTTCACGTAAAGTGCTTCTCCTTCAACAATACATATTTTGTCTTATTGGCAAGGGAGCCAGAGTAGCAAACGTTGCAATGCGAGTACTAATTCATTTGCTCTTCAGCACTCCTACCATCCTGCGACCTGAATTTGTAATTTCTATCACCACCTTTCTTATCTGCCTTCATCATTTCTGCCCTTTGCACGGATTGAGCACTATACAAAGCAAGGGACTTCCCCAGTTCTTACAGGCGAGTTCACTGAGCAGCCTCTTACCACCTCCTGCTCTTCTGCCTCTCACACCACAGGGGACTGCATAAAGACCGTGTATTTGCTACCATCAGCAAAGTCAAAGTTCCTCCTGCTGATACAGAGAAAACTTTGACTTCCGGAATCAACTGGAATTTACCTACAAAAGTATCTACATTACAAAGCAAGACAAACAGAAACATTATTAAGATGAATGCAAAGCCCCACCAAACCCAGCCAACCTTTTAGGCAAGCACAAACCCAGTGAAGAATCTGTGGCTGATTCCCATCAGCAGCCTAAGACCCCCTCTTCAGAGAATCAGGACAGGATGTTTGGACTGTATGGGGCTCCAGACTGTCCCATGCAAATACAGCAGAGGGGTAGGAGCCTGGAGCTGCCGTGTGCAGAGTCGGTACTTTGCCCTGCATGACTGCAAAATCAGGGCTGAGAAAAACCACCTTCATTTGTCAGAGATCAGTAGGCAGCATTTCTTCCACCCAGGCTTGCTTGGCAGCATACGTTCCCAGTCTTACCTACCGAGACACACATACCCATTTCAGCTGCACAGATGCGTAACTTCATCACATGCTTTTAAGACCGGAGACTTAAATATTACACAGCGACAGCGTTGTTGTTTCTCCCTCCCAGAAATACCGCTGTTGTCTCACCTATATAAATGTCATACCGTAACTGAGTTCCTGTATTTCACCCTACTCAGAAGCAGGTAAAACACCCACATTTCTTCTTTGACAAAATGATTAGAAGGGATATCCAGCGGCACACTGCAGCAAAGCAACAGCCCCTTGTTATCTTGCATAGGTAGGTTACATTTTAGACATTAAAGCATAATGTTTTGTGAAAGGTGGATCACGGAGAAGCTCCAAATTTAGATTTCCTAATGAGATGATCTGGGCAAACATTTGTCTCGCATTAATACAACCGTGTCCAGCCTGATCTTCCTTTTTATAAAGTTGTTATCTGTGTGTATAGAAAGCCTTTAGAAGAACATGCTTCCTTTTGCTTAAAGTATTCTAAAAATATTGCTTCCTAATGTGGATCTCATTTGCATGAGAAATTCTCTGCGCAGTGTCAGAAACATCTTTAAATGAAGATGTCACGCTTCCAGGAATTATTCTGCATGCAGATGAGTTCTCACCAAACTTCCCTTGTGATAAGTTCACTTCATTTTCATCATCATGTGCTTTGACAGCAAGATAAGAGAATCATAACTTTTCCCCGGTGAGAATCCTTGGCTCATATGCCAATTCAAACAAAGGAATACCATCCAGTTGAGTTCATCCTTACTTTCCTGGTCACATATTTGAACGTAATCATTTACAAAGCTAACAGATAGCCCGTATATTACCCATGCTTTCCAACTGTAATTCTCACAGGAATAAATGCAACTATTAAGGAAAAATAAAATCACTGCGGCTTTTCCTCCCCCTATGCTACAGATTTAAATTAAAGAGTCCATAAAACCATCAAGGCTTTAAAATTGGAGAAAAATAGCACAAACCTCTCATTTAAAAAAAAAAAAACAAAAAAAACAAAAAACAATACCACAACACCACAACAAACAAAAACCAAACCAAACATGAAAACCCCAACCAAACAAAAAAAACCTTGCAATGTCTACTTTGCAAATACTGAAGCCAATATTCTTCAGCTGTCTACAAAACACAGAGAAGCCTAGGTACGTTCATGGAGACAGAAACCTACATACGAAATCTTCTGTCTTGAGAGAAAGCAAACTTAGGAATTGCTTCCTCCACTGAGACATCCAGAAAACTTTACATCCATCAGGAAAGCCTCAACTCAGTCACAGGAAGCAGACAGCAGCGTGACTTCAGTCACAGGCTGAAAAATTTCCACCGCATAATCCCAACTTTAAAGATGCCTACTTTACAGCACACATTGCGCTTTTTCAGAAGTGTTAATTGCCATGGGAGAGAGACAGCACTCTTCTTCAGGTGTTCAAACATCACTACGTGCCTCTGACAGTCTCAAGGCCAGGCAGGTGGATGGTGACACAGAAGGCAGAGAGCTTTCGGTCACGCTTCCCTGAAAAAAATGTCACTAGATCTTCACATGACGCGACAAAAGCTTCATGACAGAAATGAAAGACATTTCTTACTGTATCTGAAGCCTGAGAATAAGTGAGAGCAGTGCATTGGAAGCCTGTACACTTATATTTTCTGTCCTCAGCCTGAAAACTTTGGGGATTAACAATGAAGTCATGAAGGAAACCTTAAATAGACTGTTTCCACCATCACCAGACTTACTTTCTCAGATTTTATTTGCTTCAGTTTCCCACTCAAATCTTATATTAGACTTCTTTTTCCTTCTTTTTCTTTCTCCACCTCCAAGCTTTTCTATTTTCTTACAAAATATTGAATAAATATTTTATAGCCAGAGAGGACTTCTACCTCTTACATAACTTGCATTTTTGGAAGCAGCTTCTCATCTCGTTTTTACTGCTAGACCCTTCAGTGAAACCAGAAGCCGTACCGATGCAAGCGGAAGAGCCTTAAGCCTAAACTTAAGCAAACAGCTATATTTATGCTACATTAAAAATGCTAAATAGTATGAAATCTCATTTCATTGATATGCATATGGGGTTGACAATATTGAGGAAAATATTAACATATGTATATGAACATCAACAAAACTGTTAATTGTCACATAATGAGGGAGCAATTTAAGTGTGCCAAGCAGATGCATCACTGGAAAGAACAGTCACATTCTAGCTGTGAGACAGGCCAGGATACATGGATGTGCTTTGGATGCCCAGTTTCAGATGCTTCCCAAAGCCAGAGAGATTCTGAATAGCCACCGCTAAAAAGTGCTCTGGACAAAGCTCACAAAAACCTCAGATGAACTTTTCAGATCTTGGACCACAATATCTGTCCAAAAGCTAAAAGCTGTTTCTTTAGCTCTGCCCAAAACTTTTTTTAAAAAAAAAAAAAGTTAAATTTCCACTTTTCTCTGGCCACCCACCTGTGTTTGTTTACACAGAGTAAACCCATTACAGGAATTATAGTGCTGGATCTAGCAGGAAGGCATCTAGATTATAAAAAATGTTTATGCTCATCAATATGAATCAGGTCACCAGCAGTGGATGGCAAAAATTATGTATAGCAGAGAGCCTGATGCTTCCAGACAGGACAGGAGCAGTGGTTACAGAAAATGACCAAGCCAAGTGTCAATATATCCTCATCTCTCTCAGAAACTTCCCCTAAGAAGCACTTCCACTATTTTATCTCAGCAGGATGTTTAGTTTCAGCACTACACTTTGCTGAGGAATAATAGTTATTTTAGATTTTAAAAAATTACAACATTAGTTGCAGTTATTATCCCCCATTTTAGTTGGGAATTAATAATATTGTGATGCACCCTTATGAATAACATTCAGAAACAAAAATCTATTTAAAATGTTGGCTTTAAGTTTGATGACAGGAATACTACAAAGGGTACATGTGTTACCCTGCCATCATCTCCTCACAGCATGGGCCCTGAATGTGTAATATTTTAAGAAATGCAAAGAAGATTCTATAAAGCTATTAAGTTGTAACTGGATTTAACACAATCAGCTGCCTTCACTTGCAGCTTTACGCTAGAAAACAGAGATTACCTTGTGTGTTTACTCCGTTACTTGAATCACTTCAAGGAGACCACGTAACAATCAGAAAGGTCAAGCTTCTTCCTTCCATATGGCGTTAAATAAATGGCAACATGGAGCAGTGCAAATTTAGTTTTTAAATGGGTACAGTATTCCGGGTTTCCCATTCTAAAAACAGTGCTGAGCAAGGAGCCACTTATTAAGTGCTTTACCCACGTCACGAAAACAGGGTATCTGGGAACTTGGAGATTACCGACACAAAACACTACTAAGGTGGTGCCAAAAAGATTTATAAAGAGGGCAGGAGGAACCTTGAAGTTTCTACTTCGATTCTTGCTTCCTTTCGAAGCTTCCCTTTCCCCAGGCACCGTAAGTCGCCCTCGCCCCGTTAGGTAAGCGGCAAACCCCTCCCTGGCGCTCCGCCGTGGATTAGGCTTGTGCTGGAGAGGGACCCTGATCCACAAAGGATTTTAACCCAAAGTCACGGCAGTCAACGCGCAGCTGTAGAGCGGGAAAGAGCCCGCCAGCACGCTGCTGCGGGAGGCGGGGGGGAAACAAAAAACCAATAACGCACACGACACATCTACGTATGTATAATGCAGACGTTACACACGCAGCTCCGTGATGGTGGGTTCATTGGTGTTTTAGGTCGGTAGCGCCCCCACATCCCGGTACCCACCGCAGCTGGCGGGAGCGCCCCCACCTGCGGGGGGCTGCGCCGGGAGGCGGCGGGCGGTCCCTGGCAGCGCCGGGCAAGGGGCGGGCCAGCGCCACCGGGCCAGCGCCGCTGCCTGGGCCCACCCGTGTCTCTGGCGCCCCCTGACGGCCACGCCGGAAAGAGGCAGCCGCGGCCCCCGCCCCCCCGACCACACCCCGCGCGCGCCCTGAGAACGTCACTGAGATGACGCAAAGGCGGCATACATCATCCAGGACACGAGTTGTGCCCGGTCTCAGCCTCGGGACCCCCACAAGGAGCAGCCCCGTTGCCTTCATAATGGGGGTCAAGGCTCTGGCCATGAACACTCACAGGGGTCTGCCGGGAGATCCCCTCACCAAGACCCACCGCTGCTACTTGGCGCTCCCCCACCCAACCATGAGCAGCAACGAGCAGGCCAAGTGCTGGGGTTGAGCACAGCTGGGTTTGCCATTCCCCCTCAGACTCCACCAAACCCAGCGGCATTTCAGGACCAACAAACGTGGGGTGATCTGGTCCACGTGCCATAAATCAAATGCTGTGGAGTCAAAGGCAGCCATCCAGATGTGAGCAGTAAGGCTGTGCCTGCTGCAAACCTGAGAGGAGACACAGCCGACAAGCGCTGTGAGCCCAGGCAGCATTAATAAAAAAACCAACCCACAAACATCTCCACAGCCAACAGTATGGGAGGCTGCTGACAGAGCCTGGACATCTTATCTTCATTTATCCTGAGCAGATCGCATTATCAGCTACTGAATGAATTCTCTGCAGAGAGGGAGGTTTAACATCCAGTCTTTTATCCTGGATCTTTAAAACCTTTTTTAAGAATAATAGCTCAAAAAACATATTCTTTCTACCTTAAATAGATGTCAAGTCAATATTTGAAGTTCGAATACAATGTTCAATAGAAGATAATTCAGAACTGAAGATAAGGCAAAGGCTGAGGGAAGCGTTCGCCCCCTCCCCTTGTGAGTGCCCTATCACAGCCGAAGGGCTTTCTACAGCATGCACTTGAGAAAATGCCATTAAGAAGAGAAGGGGGAGCGAGAGATATATATTAGCGTGCACACACACACACACGTATATATATAAAAAGAGGATACTTGGCTGAAGAAAAGAGGAGCTTAACTCAGAAAAAATGAGCTACTAAGCTCAGGGACGAACCTGTGAAGCACCTGAAGCCTGTATTTTCTATTCATAGGTTAAAAGGATGAAAACCACAAACTCCACGACCATACCCAGTCAAGAGTGCAATAGCATGGTGCATACCTACTCATTCTGCCACGGACAAGTTATGATTAGCAGAGAAAATGCCAAGACTGGAATATCAGTAATGGGGATTTTGAACCACTGTTTGGAGAAGACATCCAATTCCCTGAAACCTCAAAAAAAAAAAAAAAAAAGGCCAAGTTTTATTTATTAGTTTCCCACTGCAGAAAGAGGATGTCTTGAGCCTCTGAACAAGCAAACAGGATGGAGGGAAACAAAACAGACACTGCTAAGTGGCTGAGCCAATGTAAGCACTTGGCTGGGTGGCATCAGTCTGTTAGGGGCTTTTTTTGTTGTCGTTGTAAAGAAAGAATTTTTCAAACAACTTTGAGCATCTCCAAATAACAACTCATAATCAAATGAGCCTTTATACTGCCTGTACTATAACACAAATTAGCCCTGTACAGCTGCGCAGTTCAGGACAGATTAATAATCTCAGCTCACTCTTGGTGCCACACCACTTTCCATCCTCCTTCAGCACAAGTAGAATAAGCTTATGTTTGGCTAGACACACATTGGGGTCTTTTTGGGCACCAGCTCAGGCAGGATAGGCTAACAGCAAAAGAGCAGAGCTCACCCAGATACTCCCACCAGAGAGCAAGCGGCAGCACTACAAGCAACAACGTCAATTCCCAGGCACAAGAAAGAGAGCCAGCCGAATGTGCAGCGTCTCTAGTTAGAAGACAAACGTCCAAGGTATCTGTCAATCTCAAATACGAAAACAAGTTTGGTGACATAGCTCTGTGCATGTGAGAGTAAAAATTTCTTTGATAGTATCAACTGGTTCTGCTGTTAACTCACTCTCTGGGCATAACTACAACCAATGAATATTTTGTACTAAAAACCACATAGAAATCAACCTCCCACACTGGAAATGAACTTGATTTACAGCTCTTCTGTTATTGTATAAACAATCAGTCATGCTGAAGGCTTAGAGATCAAGACAAATGTTTTAACTCTTCAAATACATTTTGGTTTCCATACAGAGTGACAGGCAGTGACGGTTGATAAAAGCACTAACATGCAAACGTAATGGTATCACTGCATTAACTTTTCACAGGAAGAGCTAAACACCATTTATAACCTAGGGAATGTTTAGCGTACATGTAAACATACTTGTTCACTCTCCCCTGCTCACCCTATACCTTCTATGGGCACCATGAAAATAAACTGAAAAAGTAGCAAATTCATTGTCTCAATGCAACAGCAGCATTAGCACTAGAATTTCCCACGTTGGCAAGGACACTGGGGGAAAAAAAAAGTCTGTAATTACACATTAAGTCTGCAAAACTGGTGCTTCATCACTAGCCAGCAAAATTCACAAACTTCAACAAAAATTCTGACTGGTCACGTGTATAAGCCTAGTACCGAAGAACTGGAAGCTCATACAAAACATACTTTGATCCTGTTTAACAGCCACTTCAACATTTAGATGCTACTTCCTAATTTTTTGTCTTAGAATTCTTAGAGGTGCAAAACTGCAACATAACTAGGATGTTTTTGCCCAAAATATAAGCTTTAAAAGATAGATTACAGCTAAGAGTTGAAAATAACAAGCAGCATGTAAAGAAATTCCAAAGCTACGCAAATGATTTTTTAATCTTTCTTACTCTATCCCACTCATATAAGAAAAAATATTCTAAGAAGTGTTTCACAAACCACACTCCCCTGAGTTAAATTTTGCCTTTTTTTTTTTTTTTTTAAGGCTAACTGTATGCTCTATTTAGCTCTGCCTTCCCACTCACACAGAACACTTTAACGTTTAAAAGTTACAGCGATATCAACTGGTTTGATAAAATTTATTCCTTCTCCCAACAAATCTTGCTTCTCTTTAACCTTCAGCCATTGCAGTTACCATAAAGCTGCTGTTATCAGGTTTCATGCATACATTGAAGTGCACAGCAGTCAATAGAAAAGTTCATTTAAAGCATATAATCAGCAAACAAAAAGCATGAGGTGATGTAACCCCTCCAAAGGGGAGGCTTTGCCCATGCACATGTCACGGTTCCATGAAATAGCTTTCAAGGCTCACTGAGACATTTTAGAAGCATCAGCTTTTCCAGCTAGAAATACCAGTATGTCCCAGAAAAGACTGTTGTAACTAGCACACAGAGGTTCAGTCAGAAAATTAAGTGTGCTTTTGACAAAGTTTTTAAGGCTATTGTACAGTAAGCCAAGGAGTTAAAATAATATATTCATTAAGATTACTTTTCAGTTAAAAGCAATTCAAACCCAGACTTTTATAATATGGTAATATTCCCCCATAGTGAGATCAACTTTTCTCCAAGCACTGTATGGCAGCTTGCACATGGTGCAAGAATACACTGAAAGCCCATGTCCTATGCGCTGCAGCGAGGTGAGCAGAAAAACAAAGTGTGTACCAGGAGGAGGAAGGAGGCAAGAGGGAAAAGGGCTTTTTATTTGTATTTCTGCCTATGTTCTTGCTCATTACAAGCAAGACTCCTGAAGTATTAATTCTGCTTTGTGGAAATTACACCAACAGGCAATTTTGAGTTATCATCACAAAACGTGGGCTAATTTTAGATTGAATGACATGCTATTAACTTGAATGACATTATACCAGTTTACAACAAAAATTCAACACAATGTGCTACTCTAGGATTTTCAAGCAAATATTTGGTTAAACTAGTTTACAACAATGCACTAAATAACACTGTAAAATAACAACATATCACTTTTGTCACCTACAGTATCCATTTAAGTTGTAATTTTTACATAAATAAAAGTGCCAGAGAATAGGTCTCTCCTAGATTAGCATGTTTTGGGCAATCAATAACCACCCAAAACAAAACAAAAAAAAAATTAAAAAAAAAAACAAAAACAAAAAACAAGCCAAAGCTTCTACATTATATATGGCCAATAGAAATACCTCTGCCTCAAGCCAATTGAAGTCATCAAACTGGAGCAAAAGAGAAAATTAAGCACTTAAAGGGAAAAAAAAAATTACAGCTTACCACTCTCAGCCCAGGGAGCCTAAACCTCATTTTACACAATAACTCTCAAGTATTAATGTTGTCCACTAGCATTCTGTAAGAGCAACTAATCTCCTTTGCTGAAATCCACTGGCTGGAAACATGTTGAATATACCGTGCGAAGAGTTTGAAATTACAGCATAAACTACCAGAGAAAAACAATGAAAGTCCCATAAAACATTCTGCAAGCAGAAAGGGGAGAGCTAGACACGAACAACAGAGACTAGACCAAAACAAGAACAAAAAAGGAAAGTCTCAAGATTTGTAACACTTTCACTAGGCCTACCTCCTCACTGTCAGCCTTCCCGTTCCCGAGGGAAATGGAAGATGGCCTCTTCCACACATCCTTCTTTCATCCTCTTCACAGCTGTGTATTGAAACATTCAAATAGCTCAAAGTTTTGCAAGTTCTTTTAAATGCCCACTATTACCAAGAAATTCAGGTTTCATTTTCATGGTAAGCGATGCTCTGGTAAGCTCAGCACACAGGCTGCTGGGGTTCTCAACAGACCAGGTTAGGGCCTTGCTGGCTGCCAGTACCTTTCTAACACCAGCACTTGCTGAGAACCACTGGGAACTGGAGAAAGAAGGGAATAAGAAAGGGAAGGAAAAGCAGGCTGGGTGAAATTCTGACCCAATTCAAGTCAGCTGTGATTGATTTAAATCACTAATGAGCAAAAGCCAACAAGCCTCATTTCCTGTTCTAGATCATTCAGTGAAAAAAACCCCTTCTTCTAATATTTTGATTTGAGCTATTTTGGACTGGTTTGAGTTTTCATGACACTTCCTTGCCTCAGAAGTCCCCTGCAAACAACTGGTAATAATTGTTCGTGTATTAGTGAAGTGAGCTCTCAGCCATTGAATACGCATCCTGACAAATGCTACCTCAATGTTTTTATGCTTTTTTTAAAAAAAACTTTTTTCTGTGTTCTGACCAATTACTCATATGGTAAGCCTCAACAGCTCACCAGGTTAGCTTCTCCTCCCTAGGCTAAAATGACTAAAACTGCTATTTTGGGGAACTACAAGCAAATCTTCAACAGCCATGGATACTCTCTGCTTTAGTCCTGGCTCCTCCAGGCTCTCAGAGCCCTGGCTGACACCTATCATAGAATCATAGAATGTTTTGGGTTGGAAGGGACCCCTAGAGGTCATCTAGTCCAACCCCTCTGCAGTGAGCAGGGACACCGCTAACTAGATCAGGTTGCTCAGAGCCCCATCCAACCTGCATGGGGCTGAAAACATTTGTTGCTCTCTAAGCAGGTCCTGTTCCCTCTCTGACAGGATGTACCACAGAGCACCATCGCCTGGTTCCAGGCCAGTATGGCAGCAATTTCAGAGACATACATGCAACTTCACAGTTGCATCTCTGCCTGCAGCTTTCTTCCCCTCTGCTCATATTGCTGGCCATGCTTCATTTTTAATTTGCCGAGTAGAACAACTGTTATTTTACAATGTCTTAATTACTGTTACCTTTTTTGGTTTTTAGTGTTCTCCATTTTCAAATAATAGAGTCAGTTGAGCACACAGCATGGTCCTGCTGTCAGTCTGAGGGCCAGATTAAATGGATTTTGACTCATGTCTTTCCTCCAGAGCAGCAAGGAAGTGACTGTTCAGGCTTGAACCCTTGCACAGCCAAATGCCACCCCCTGTGTCTCTGTGAAGTCCAGCATCCACCTGCAGCCACTGATTCAGGCAGGGGAGGCAGAGAGGGAAGAGAAAAGACCAGGGAAGGGGACAGATGCGTCCTGAAGTGCCTTCTCCATCTGCACACATGCACAGCCCAAGATTAGCTGAAAATATTGGTGCCATTGCCATGTCCACCACCCCACAGGCTGTACTGGAGGACTCCTGAGACAGAGCTGGTGTGCAGATCTGGCAAGATTGGGCAACTCATGTTTAAAATATGAGGCTACTTCTTCACTACAAAAAAAGGAAAAAAAAAAAAAACTAGCATTTTGACTGGAGCTTCTGGCTGTCTCTCTTATAAAAAAAGATTACAGTCCCATTTGTTCTTCACATGAAGAGTAGGAAAAGCTTCAATATTTGTAAGGTATGAAAAAGTTTCACATCAATCATGTGAAATCCATCCAAATAAATGTTATTAAACTCAAAGCTGATGGCACTTAGCCTGAGGTCAGTACTATGGGATCAATGCAAATAAACCTTTCCTGCCTTTAGGAGTCAGTCATGCCCACGCAAAGAGAAAAATGTTCAAGGCAGAGTCAAGTGATTTATAGCTGGTGGCATTGCTTCATTTAAATAAGACATTCATTTAACAATGCAACACTGATTTCCTTTAAGCTGACTTACTTTTCTGTAAGAATTATTAACCAGAGAAAACATATTTTTTCCCCTTCAAACACACTGACTGCCTCTATCCATTTTGTATTCAATCTATTACGTATTTCTACTTTGATTCTATCAAAAAACAGGAACAAAAATATCTCAAAAAATAGATTTGACAAAAATTACATCAGTGAAATACAAGCTATCAGGTATCAGATAAGTCCATTCCCTGGACTGCATTTGAAATCACCCAGAAACTAGCTTGGATTTCAGAAGAGAAGGTGGTTAACTTTCATTGCCTCTGGTAGAAAATGCGCTGAGAGCGTTTTTCAGAAGACATTACCTTCTACCTACTATGGGCCAGGTCTTACCTCAGCATCAAAGACAAAGGCAAGGCAGCAGAGATTAGAAGGAATAACCAGAAAACTACAAGCAGCTGCACATAGCAGCTTCACATAGTTTAGAAGAACACGATACAATGCACAAAATACCACATTCCCATCAGAATATTATTTCCCTTACGTTAATGAGCGCGGATAAGAAGTATCTATGTTGAATCCTTGGTAGCACAAGTGCAAATTGTACCTGGGTGCCGGAGAAGGCACACAGGGAGTATTTTTTGTTATGTGGACTGCTGTGAACTGGAAGTGGACTGAAAAGCCACTATTAGGCAAAGGGAAGGAACCATTACGACTCATCACCCCCCTTGCCAGAAGGATGACAGAATACCCGGGAAGAAGATCATCAGGAGCACCCAGCACGGATTCACCAAGGGGAAGTCATGCCTGAC
>BOSO01020254.1:0-47882 GCA_018403395.1 Gorsachius goisagi | reverse complement strand
ACCTGAAACCTTCTATGATTCTATGATTCTATGATTTCGTAAAACACCCATTCACAGAACTCAAGGGAAACCCTGACCTTAGCAAAACACTCCGGAATATTGATGGGCACCAAATATCTGTCTTAGTGCTGCATCTGACAGTTATTCAACAGACACTTAGGATGTGGTTTTTTTCTCACACTAGTTTTAAAGTGATGTAATTATTTCTGGTGATGTCAACTGGCAGAGAGGAAGAAACAATGAATTTTAGCCAGCATTATTTTTGACTGCCTATGCTGAAATGAAGGAGAACCTGTGAAAAACTGTATGCCCTTTGGGTGGCGCCTACTGCAAAGCATTTCATTTCTCTTTTACACAGTAGAGCTAGGAAAGGTCCCAGCTTGGTGCTGGCTGAATGGGCTCCTTTGGGTACTTCTGGGAGAGTGTGCAACCACAGAGCTCAGTTATCTGGTATGCAAAGAGGGGACAGAGAACAGAAAATGAATAGCGTCTATTTATAAATGCAGTTTGCATTTGGCAAGTGTGAGTTATGTGCCTCTTTGGTTATAGGGCTACTGAAAAAAAAAGCTGTAAACATATTAATTATTAAATTTATTACGTTTTTAAATACTGTTGATGTGTACACCCATGAATAAAACAACTCATTTCCTCTCACAATTAAAAGAACAGAGAAAACATAAATTTTCTTTCTTTTTCAGAGTGCAGTAGCATGTTTACATTACCTTAAGAGACACTGGTAGGCTAGGTGAGAAGAACAGGTTTTAAGAAAGGCTTTGAAAGCATAACCACAGTTTGAGATCAAAAGCTGGCACACCTCCTCTGGTGTGTAAGGATGTAGGCTGTTAGATCTTGGGTCAGATCTGATTTTCACCAGTGATTTTCACCGCTACAGACCTGGGGTGGGTGGGGAACGTGAGATGTAAGTGTAGCCAGGCTCCCCTCCCACCCGACCTGCCAGGCCAGCAAAGCCAGCAAAGGATGTTGCAATGCGCTGCTGGATGTGCTAATACCATCCTGCCAACGCGTCCAGCTCAAGGGAGCTGAAAGCAGGTCTCGCTCTGAACTTGGTTTCCTGGAGTTGTTTTAGAATTGCTTCAGTTTAGACATGCTGGTGCTCAGCTCTGCCCACAAAGTCTCCTTCTGTTTGTAATCCAGAGCATAAATTTTGTATGTCACTGGTATTTATACTATATCATGGGGCAACATCAAACATGGTATGCACTTCTAAGCAGCTGTGATGTGCCAGAGTACACTGACACAACAAGGTTAGCCGTAAGCTCACTTATTCATCAATTAATAAAACCAATCACTAGGAAAAAACACCCAAAATATCATGAAAAGAAACACAAGGGGTTCATTATCCAACACAGAAGACTTTATTTACAATTAGACATAAGGATCTCAGAAGGAAGTGTTTGAGCTTTATTTTATTTGTATTGAGTTCCTTAACATTTTTAACAAATGTTTATCCAGCACTGTTTGAACAAATGTAAATACTTAATATTAGCCTTAATAACATGAATTAACAATAACTGTAACCAATGTTTTGGATAAGATAACTACTAATCACAGTTCAAGTGCAGTCTAGGTGCTGAACATAGTTTAAAAGTCCAAACCTCCATTGAGATCAATGGGATTATACATATGAACAAACGTATTTGTGTGCATGCAAAATTGGGCCCTGAGACATTTAAAATCATGGCCTGACTTGCTGGATCAGTGCTGCTGGAGCACCACATAGCACTAAACAACCCTAATAGAGCAAATGCTAACTTGCTGACAATGGACTTGAAGCCAAAGAAAATGAAGCTGAAATGCTGGTGTATCAGAAATGACAGGAGCATTGCAGTTGTTCCTTAGGTGAAAAGATCTCACTTTTAGATTCTGGCATAAAAGACTAGTTTTATTATAAAAACTTGGTGTCAAATCTTGAACCACAGCAGATCCATGTATGTTTCAGAGGAGAAGGCGACTTAATGACTTTAGTAGTCCTCATACTTTTTTGACCAGGCCATAAGACTCTAGGGATGCCTTCAACTGTGTCAAACTATCCCCAGACTAATATGAGAACAGAGTATCACATATGACACCGGCAATAATGCAGAGATGAGAGAAAGGTCTTATTTTTTGTTGACTAGCAAGCACAGTGACTCAAGCTTCCCTTGAGTGCCTTCACATCTCCTGCCCTGCTACTCTGCATTTCCAGCTCACAGCTGGAAAAAGAGAGTGTAGCCACGTACACCGCATAGACCTTGCCTTCACGAATAATCTCTTGGGATTTCTGTAGCTCTTTCTATAGCTACACAACTTTGTCCACAAGGAACATGGACAAAACAATAGCATTTTATTCTGTTGTGGTTTTTTATTTCCAAAGGGTGAAAATACCTTACTAAAGATACCTGGTGAGACATACTGTCCTTTACTAGCAAGATAAACCTTTCTGGTTTAAAGTCTGTTGTACCACTATTTCCAAACACCAGGCTATGAGAGGTTGTCTATTTTTCACCTTCCTTTTTCTTTGCAGCTCTTATTTAAGGGGCCAAAAGATCCAAGAAGAAATCTTGGAAAATGCTGAACTTATGCTCTCGTTTTGAATTCAGTGAGTCCATGGGAAAAGAAGAGGCCCCACAAGACTCAATATATTCCCCATTGACTCTCATTTCTAAGATACAGCATTCAGATTAAATGAAAAAGGAAACAATTTATGCAGATGGCAGTGTTTGCTACCTGTCTACAGGCTGATGCAACTCATTAAATGAACAGTTGCATAAATTTCCTTGTGGCAGATGGTTTATCAGTAAAGAACTGGGGCTACATTTATGTTCTATAGCAAGGAAGTAGAACCCTCTGATGTTTGACCAAAATAATTCTCTCAGTCCTTTCTGTGTCTGAAGCATTCTGGAATATTTTTTCTTGACCCTAAAGGTGACATGAGATCATTCCCTAAGGGAGGCCTTGGGCAAAGTGGGGTTAGGGCAGAGCAGAGGCTGGTGTTCAAGCAACAGTCAGAAAGAAAAGCACACAGGAGGCAACAGTAAGAGCAGTGGGGCAGGTTGGGAGTTAGGGAGTAGCTCAGATTATAAACAGCTGTGAAGCCAAATATCGACGAGCTCCATCAACATATGGATGACTGTGGTGCGTCTATGAGCCACCTCCATATAAAATGTATAAACCACGTATTTTAGTAAGTCTTTAATTAACTTCATGTATTACAGTTAGTAATTTCGGTAATAAACTCCACATTCAACGCAATTCACATTCCTGAAGAGAGGGTGGAGAACAGTTCTATTGCAGCAGCTTCCATTCCTTGAAGGAACAGAAAGAAACATTGCAACAAGAGCATCTAGAGCACAGCATGAGCTCAAACGTGTTGTCATTCCCAGCCTGTGCTCAGAGAAAGAACATCAGCAAATGGCTCTCATTTGTCTTGCAAATCCCAGAAGAAAAAAGGTAGCAAGTTGCATAAATGGCAGAAGGTGGACTAAAATCCAACAGCATCTCAACTTCAGTCTGCTTGAATGTCATTTAAAATCTGTAGCAAGGTTCAAATAATTGAAGTCATTTGAAAGCATAGTTTCCATGGTGGCCTCTTTAGTGATGTCAGAAGTGTGGACCTTTGGAAACATCAGCTTATCTGGGTTAGTGAGTTGGTCTTCTCAAAATGGAAAATTGTGCTGAATTCCAGAACAAGTGGACTGACTGTGCCTTGAATCCTACCTTTTGTCTCTGAATTTTAACATGCTGCTTGGCTGAAATTTCAATTAAACATTGCCTACCTCTGAAGTCTTTTGTTACCTGTAGCGAAATAAAATCAGAATTCAACATGTGATGAGGTAAGTCTTCTGCTTAAGAACGTCTCTTTACTACAGCATACTTTTCACCATAACATTCACATCGCTGCACTTCTTTTAAATCACTCAGAAAATGTGTTTGTTTCCCTACATGTCACTGCATTAATCCACCACGTGGTTATTCTACCCATGATGCGAGTATATTCAGTCTTAGTAGGCCAGGTATGTTCAGGAGGTGTTTAGACTAATATGATAGTGGTGGACAACTGAGAGAAAGAAGTGAGAAACCCTATCTTACACTCAATAAAAATTGTCATTTACAGTGGGTTCTCTGAACCCCAGGCAAGGGTATGTCCTGGAAGAGCATGGAAATCTACAGCTGTGTGGCCTCCGTCCCGGAGAGGTACTAGAGGGGACCTCTGAACAGTTTAGCAGTCTCGGATAAAATGTCTGTTTTCATAAATGCACAACAATCACGTCGTGTTTTGGAATAACAAAAAAATGCTGGTCTTCTGATATAGTTCTCAATACCCTCTCCTGCGGGTGTTGAGAGCATCCTGAAAGATTAAGGCTGGGAACAGAATTTGAAAACATTAGCTAAATTATCTGGATGATTTCCCAAAGAATAACTGCTGAGTTTACTAGCACTTAAAAAATAACAACAGCTAAATAGGTAATGATTCTGAATTTCTTGAAACCCCGAGGAAAAGTTACTGCTGAGGACTGAGCCATTAGTGCTTACTTACTTATTTTAACTTCTTTGATCTGCATATGAAATAGGAACCCATGAACGCGAGGAACAGCACAGAACCTGCAATCATCAACACCATCTGCAGCACACTCAGCATCTGGACCCGACCGGTGACTTTATTTCTGAACATTTCTGCTTTTGCATCTCCAATAACAGCAGACTGAAACAGTGCAAGAAAAATGTCAGTGCAAGGTAAGCATGCAAGCCCACACTTGCTGAATATATTCTTGGTGTGTGCAATTCACAGCATGAGTTTAATTGCCCAATTTCAGGGCACCAAGACTGAAAAAGCTAGGTCAGGTTCTTTTGCCTTTTTTTTTTTTTAAACAGTGAAGATTGATAGACAGAAAATATACTAACCTCATTTAGCCAAAGAAGAGGAAAAATATAAGGTGTTTTGACTTTTGATAACGCTCTGAAATGAGAAAATAAGTACAGCATGTTACCTTTAGTTTGGTGCATAAACCCAGTCTCTACTTAAATATTTTTCTTCTCCTCTAACTACATATCTACCTTTCAGATGTACCTCTTTAGTATAGTTTTGGACTGAAAAAATAAGCCTACAATTAATAACTGCCATTTTACATATCAGCAACCATCTCTTTCTGTCTAGTCTTCCATAGGTGGGTAGTCAGAAGGAAAAGCTGGACACAGCTAGGTGTTGGGGGAGGGCTCTGATGATCTGTGTGCTGTTCACCTGCCAGATGTACCGGATCCCGAAATGCACTTCTGTATATGTACATTTTATCCAATGAAAAGAAACAGCTAGAGACCCGTCAACCCTTGTGATAAAATCCATCTATTGACAGAGCATACATAAATGCTCTCTCTCATTGGATTTATTACAGAAAATACATTTTGCCTTCTCAATCATCCTCATGGCCCCCATTTAGGTTTTGTAAGAATGTTATTTTTAAGAACACGCTGCCTTGTATGCTTCTGTGGGGAAATCAAATGTGTGTTGAAATACTTAGGCAGTGCCTTGCTTAAGAAGGCTTGCTCGTTTGATGAAATTTAAATTCTCTGAAAAGTCATGACTGAAATTTTTGTAAGAAAGATGAAAAGCCTTTGGGAAAGTATTTTTATTCCTTCTTTTCCCAGCCATTTCTACCAACACTTGTAGGCCAAACAACCCCCTCGAAAAAAGTATTTAAAAACAAAATAATGAAGTAGTACTTACTCAATTTTTGGTGCAGGCTTCACAAGGAGGTTTACTTGCAGCCTTTTTGCAAATTGTAGTGTAAAACCAGTGATCTAAAACCAGAAAAAAAAAACCCAAACCCACATTAGTTTAATTTTTGAATGCCTAAGCCTAGAATATGGACCGTGTCAAAAAGCACTTTGGTATTATTTTATCCTTATGTTTTGAACGATTCCATTTTTAATGGAAACTTTAAAGTTTCTCAGGGTTTCTTATTTCTCATATGAGTTTGGAATTTGTGGCTTTACCATAGTTATTTTTGTAATTTGCGATTAAAACCGAAAGCAAAAAAAAAGGTTAAAAATATTAAATCATTCATAAAATGCTTCATATAAAAGTATGTTTTAAGTGTTTTTCCCACCAGAAATTAGCTAAATTTTCTTTTTCAATAAGAAGGACACTTAACTTGCATAGGGCCAAAACCAAACATTTAAAATCAGAGCAAACATATCAAAACAAAGGTCAGATCTTTTCTTCATCTTCTTATTTTTCCCTCTGTCGTCCACAAAAACAAGACAGGTTGTGATTCTTGAAAATTTCACAACAGATTTAGGAAATTCTGGTTGATGTCTCTATTCCACATACTGTGAAACAAAGACTTAACATTAGATCTCCTCATTGAAGTTATTTGACTTAACTGTCAAACTATATGACTAAAAATATTTTAGTGAAAAATCCTGAATTTAACCTTTTCATCCGAATTCAGAGCAAAATAAAATTTTGAAACCTTAGAAGTCATCATAGAATTTAGAAAACTTTGGTAAATACACTTAAAACTAAGAATCTGAATCACTGGAACAGCAGTAGAGGTAAAAATGGAGGCAATCAAAATCAGAGCTGTCATAAATTCATTCTGTTTGGGAGCTCTTATGGACAACCCAAGTCACAAAGGCCGTATTAGGTCTGTTCTAGGCTAGTCGTCTGTTCGGACTTCTAGCAATTTTCATGGAAATAAACAGATCTATATTTATTTAATTTCAGTTGAGATAGTAATTACAAAAAAATGGCTAGTTATAGAAAATGAAAAAAAAAAGTATAGAGGGCAAAGAAGAACTTTAACAGGAAAGCATTTTCTCAAAGTACTTGAAGGTCATAGAAAAGCTATAGCATACTTCAAAGTCTGCAGAATCTATTTAATCCACATTCCCAATAAGGAAAAATTAAAAATTATTTTCCAAACTTTGAAGGCCAGAATGAGGTAAAGTTCTGCTCTAAATTGCCCTTGCTAAAAGCATAACACTTTTGTGATCAGATCTTGCAAAAGCAAACATGACTATATTGTACCTTCTGCTCATCCCTCTGGTAAAAGACCTACTCTACTACAATTAAATTTAAACACTGCAAGTTTACTGAGTTACAATTATTAAAAATTTGGACTTACAGGTTCTATATCTAGAAACGTCTCATGCTCCTTCTCATTTGGGCTCAGGCCTTCAACAGCATGCAATATAGAATCACTTGCATGAAGAAAATGCGGAAGAGAGATAAATACCGGTCTTCCTATTTGAAAAAACAAACTTGCATGAATCAAGCCTTGTTTTAGTGCTCGTCTTCTGAGGCCATTTTCCATGCAAACATAGCTTTTTATAGACAGACAATCCTGATGAATATGTAAATAGTGTTGTCGTGTCCGTCGTGACAGCCCCCCCCCCCCCCAAAATAAAGAGCATTTCTGTGATTCTACCATGAGGAAAAAATTGCATGGTGAAATAAACTGTATTTATAAATCCTGCTTGTCTGTGTCCACACTGTGGAGCTGGCAGTTCTCCCCGTTTCATGCTGAGGTGAGGACCTGAGTGTCACTCTTTCCCCCCCCACACCCTCATGATTTTGTAGAAAGCAGGCCTGAAGGGGACCCATGCTCTGCACCAAACACAGACTCTGTATGTATTTATTTTATTAAACCAGTGTTAGCCATAGCCAATCTCTGCATGTGTTTTGTGCACATACGCGCACAGAGCATGTGTGAATTATTACAAATACAAGGACTGTGACTAACTCTGGCTTTTACACAGTGCCTACAGAATCCTCTTCTTTCCTTTTTCCATTCCAGCAGTTTCAGTATACAGACTGTAGCATCCAGTCTGTAGTATCATGATTTTGTGTAGCAGTATGCAAAATACAGAAATACTGTAGTCCTCGTTTTGGGAAATGAGGCTACAGAAAAGCAAAAGGTCTTGCAGGCAATCTGTGGAAGAATTCACAAACAGAACTGTCCTGGACCTTAGCGTAACACCTCAGCTACAGGACCCATGCTTTCACCCCAGTTAAATGGCTTCTTTGGCAGTACCGTGTCACTACTATACCTCCTTTGCAGGCACTAATGTCTAGGACTCCGGCTACTGTGCAGTTCATTGATATGACTTCATCTGTACAGAAGCAATAGTTATCTCTGACTTCAGCAGGTGATGCAAATGCTTCACGAGGAACAGCGAAACGATAGAGTGAGATTCCCTTCACATCCTGCTTGCCCTGGTAAACTCCATATATCGATCTGAATATAAAAGAGGAGAAACCTGTTTCAGTAATTTGGATGAAAAATCTGAATTCATGGCAATACCCCTTAAGGATTCCCCAACTGTCTCTCTCTTAAAAGAAACAAGTACTCCAGAAAGCCAATGCCCAGGCTCCCTTCACACTGTTCAGCAGTTTGTAGGGGTGTTCATCTGTAATGGAGAATATTCCATGCTTTCACAAGAGGATGTACAAGCTCAGAGGTGAGCATGACAATACACAAAAAGACAAAAATACTAATTCTACTAATAAATATATGCAAAAATAAAAAAACTAGTTAAGAGCTCTTTTCCCTCCACGCCATTACTATGAAATTTTTGAAAGTTTTTGGACTACAGTAGAGATACTTATCAATATAAATCAGCTCTGCTATAGGTTTTTGCTGACCTGATGATATTAATCTAAGCTTTATGATTCAGGCAACATTCTGCATATAACTTTATTCCATTTCATATGAATTGGAACATCACTTAAGCTTCTTTTGCTTCTTTTTGCTGATACATTATCAGTTGATACGGAGACACAGTTGTTACACAGTAATGTAGCCAGGGCAGCAACACTTCGTATTGCAGCCAAACAAAAGAAGGGTTCAGGTTTTGCAATATGGAGAGAACCATTTTCCATGACCCCATTTCAGCACGACCTTTGGGTGATTGTTACTGTCCTTCTTCATTGCTCATTAATTGTGAGAATCAAATGGCCAGAGGGATCTCTCAAACTGTGTGTAATCAGCCCAAAGAATTTTATCGTTTCTCCTCTGCATAGAATTCCCTTTTCCATTACTTGTGAAATGCTTTGCAGTTTGGGGATACAATTACTTCACAAAAAGAACTTTAACTTCATGTACAAACACCGATCTTTAAAAACAAACAGTCTGCAAAGCAAATGGCTCACTTTAAACCTAGTTAAAAGGAAGCAGTTGTTTCCAGGCAGCAAAATAAATAAAGGGGTCGAATCTCCCAAAGTAAATACGCTGTGATGCACTTTAAATCTTTTAACATTGCTTTCAGTTATCCCACTGGAGAGCTCAGGGACACTGGACAGACACAGCAGTAGCAGCAGGCTGAAAAGCCATCAGTATGGGATGTATTAAGCAGGCTTGTTTGTTTGTAAATATATAAAAATAAAATACGTAAAAATATCCTGTGAGAAAACAGTTTTGAGTATCTAGTGGATGACAGTAAATCCTGTTCTGCATAGATAATGTTCTGCAGAAATGCCAAAGATGGGACAAGGTGGCCCCTGCCGTACCCATTGCCTTCTAGACCAAATAAGGCAGGTTATAGGCTGGGTCGTGATCTGAGAAGAAGTTCAAGACTTCGAACCCCATGGCCCTCCATGTCTTTCATAGAACTCTAACAGCTCACAACAGTGTCAGATACTCCCCAGTTATACATCTCTGACTGGCTGAAATGAAATACACCGCAAATAGCCTGCTACCTGACATAAATAAAAGTGGTAGAACCAGGTTCTGAATCACGAGCACAGCTCACTAATTTACTTGTGTTTAGGTGAAACGTTTATGTTGAAGGGCTTCGGTGGCCTGAGCCCAAGCTGAGCTATGGCAGCTGCTCTCAGAAACAAAATAGCATTTGGGTGGCACAGGCAGGCGCGCGCGCACAGCAGGGAGGGACCAGCCTACCTGCAAATATCGGAGGAGAAGAAGCGCAGTATCTGATCCTTCTTAACAAATGGTGGGAATGATGCCCCATCTGTGAATAAAATAAAATAAGAGCTTGAAAGAAATTCCACTTAGAAGATATGATTTAATTTCTAGCTCAGCTGTTACCTTCCTATAAAGCTGTGAAAAGGGTAAATAAACTGAGTCATTTTGGGGAAATATATTTGTTATTACACAGTGGCAGGCACTCCACAGATAAAGTTGTACTGTTTTTGAAAGCAAGCCAAATTACGGCAGCATTTATCTTTTTTTTTTCCTCGGGTGTGAAGCTATATGATCAAGCCCATTAAAAACAGGATACAAAACCCAATCCTGCTTAATACGAGTCCCAATATCTGTTGCTATTGCTTCAAGGTTTATGCAGTCTAAAGACCTAAACCTTTCTGGAGTTGCTTGGTTCACCTGCAGTTATGGCACTCAGCGCTTACAAGAAACACAGCTTTAGACTTCAAAACTGCCTATTTAATAGTCAGTGCTAAACCCTTTTTCACCAAAGATCGCTCAAGCGACCCTCTTCTTTGTAAGCTGAGATCCTGTCTACAGCTAATGGAGAGAAGGAAGCACTTCTAGGGCACAACCCATCTCATCCCGTGGTAGACATGAAAAACAGGTCAGAGGCAGAGCACTTTGCAATGTCTTTTTCTCCACTTGTTATAAAAAGAACACAGCCAGTTCAGATGCATATTTCTGCATTGCAAGCATCCAGAGTTAAGTAAGAGGACTCTGCCATTTTCCCAAACAAGGTGTTGTAACAAACCTTTAACCAGTACATTTGTTACTTCATGCTACAATTTCAGTTTAGTTTCTTAGTCAGCAGCCATAACCAAGGGATTAAAAACATCTGTGATATCTTTGAATCTAGTTGGCAAGAGCAAGAAAGCTAAATTACATACTGCCACTCGGCCACTGCTGACATAAGCACTTTTTCGAAAAGAAGATTCAAGATCATCCTAGACACACGCTCTATTTCTAAATCTTGGCAGTCTTGGATAGTTTTTAAAACATGGACTCATTTCAAGCCCCAAACAAGGATACTGCTTAATATTTTTATCTAGATATTTACTTATACTATACATGCTGAGCTTTAGTCTCAAAGCTTACGGGATAAGGAGGAATTCTCACACTTACAAGACTTTTTAAACCTGCTGCTTCTCTAAACACATGGTCTCTCCTGAGCAGTCGCACTGAATGCTCTTGTAAACTGTGCGATACCCTTTCCTAACAAGGAAATGCTCCACATTTTCACTGTACTGGAGCACTTAGTCTAGTTAGCTGAGTGTGTTTATCCCATCAGCTATGGAAAAAGAAAAAACAAAAAGATGACCCTGGGAAAAAAGGGTTCAGGCTTCACAAGAAAGAAGGAAACTCCCATAACCTAAGAAAAAGTTGCCTCTAATAAAATTAATTACAATGTTTAGAAAGGAACTAATCCTTCCCGATTCACAGACTTTTGGAAAGTCATATTCTTGTGATGTATTTGAAATACTTGAAAATAATTTGCCATGTGGTCTGGGTTATAAGGAAAATGACTTATGCCTGGTAAAGCAGCACAGAAAAGGAAAAAAAAAAAAAATAACCCTCAAACCTGCTTGTTTTGATACTCATTCACTGAAGGCCTACAGCTCTCTGCAGAAGCCTCCACCATGGCATCTGCCAGCCTCAGCTCAACAGATTCTGGTGTCCTCACAGCAAAGCTTCATCACTCATCAAGAAGAAAAATATTGTCTTGAACAAATGTCTCTTAAACAACTCAACTGTTTTCATAAGCATTCCAAAAGCAAATTAAAAAAATATTCCTCTCTAGTTTATTCATCCCAAATTAAACTGCTCCTCTTCTTCATTCCTTTTCACTTGTTAGTGGCCTCCAAACCACCTCTCTGACAGCCTTCTCCCTTGTCACCTCAATTTCTTTCCATTCTGGTCCACTTAATTTTATTTTTCAACACTGTAAATGAATATACATTATTAGAATGCAAAGATAATTTTCAACTGCTATAGCAAAGAAAAATAATTTTAGCTATATTTTACCATAAAGAAAATTAGTAGAATCAGAGCTGGATCGGTTTTTTGGGTGTCTTCCACACCTACTCTAGCTGAAGAGGGTGTGTGTGCATGTATATATAAAGTAACGTACAATAATGTATAATATATATATTATAATAGATGTATAATAGTAGTAGTATATATACATTCATTTTTATATAGACATTCAATATACAGAATACAGAACTGTCAAAGCCCAAGGGAATTAACTTAATAACTTAAATACTGTACCTCATTATTGCCTTGCAATATCAAGAAATGTGTTGAAATTTTAAAAAAGCTTTAATAGGCTCACCTGTGCCATTAACCAAATCGCAGTGACCTTCCCAGTATGAAAGATTCCTTTAAAATAAAAAAAAAATTCATGCTGCATGTAGTATATACCATGCAATCCATTTCATTACCTGTACTGCTAAATATAACTGCTCCCGTATAAGCCGGATCCATTAGCAAAGTCAGAGGATAGAGATGTTCATTCATTCATTCTGATAAACTATATGATTCATTATAATTGGATAAAAGGGACCTAGCTACTTAAGTATGCAAAACAGAAGTTGTGTCAAAGAATCAGTAATTGTCTTAAATCCAAGCTCCTAATAGAATCATGAATAGCTGAGAGAGAGGTGGTTTTGCTAAGCACGGGGCTTGATCCAGCTTTCCTTGAGTTGTTGAAGATTTTCTATTTCTCTATAGCTCTTAGTGAATCAAGCCTTAAAAGCCATACCTTGAAAATATGTATGGTTTTTAATTACGCAATGCTATGATACCTTTTGTTTTTATAGCTTTCAATTATTGCTGTTTTTTTAATATCTTCTTTCCCAGTATAGACTTTGTAAAGTCCATCCAATGTCCCGTTATACTGTAACAGACAGAAGAAGGAATTACAGTTAGAAGTACTGAACCGGATTGTAGCATTGTCACATTTTTCTTCCTCACAGCAGCTACCTTAATTTTTATTCATGGAACGACAACTGAAGGCTGTGCCTCCTGATTGGTTTCACTTACCGGGTAGAAGACTCCCAGAACTGGGTCCAAGGGGAAGGGGACCTTGTTTAAGAAGGGATCTTTGTATCCCCACAGTAATTCTTTCACTGTTCTGTTCTGCAGCATAGATGACTTTGAAGCTTTAATCCAAGTATTTAATAGTAGCTGTATAAAATTGTTTGTATACAAGGCAGGTGCAGCCTACAACAGCAAGAAAATTAATGTTTAGCATAAAATTCTGCATGTGCTTTGGATCAAAACCACAGAGACTGACTCCAAGAAATCTCTGCCAAAGCTGGTTTCCAGAGTTGTACCTCACTCTAAATTCAGTTCCTACTTAAAACCGACACTCCTTACAAAACAATTACTGGGCATAACTTACACAAAGGCAGACAATTTGTCTTTAGTGCTTACATGAGTTCACTAGATCATCCCTGATCACAGAATCACAGAACAGCTGAGGTTGGAAGGGACCTCCAGAGGTGATCTGATCTAACCTCCGTGCTCAAGCAGGGCCACCAAGAGCCACTTGCCCAGGACCATGGCCAGACAGCTTTTGAATATCTCCAAACAATAATATCAAATCCCTATGTGTATAATGTGTTGTACCACTTCTGGTTTTCTACCTCTTTTCTGTCACCTCTGTATGTCACATACTTCAGACTCACTTCCACTATAAACATATAAGTAAAAGTATACAAGCCTTGTTACTTTTTGGTTTAGATAAGTGGTTCAGATTTGCTGTTATGCTAGCAGCAGTACCACTGTATCCTGCATAAACTGCCCAAGTGCTGAATCTCCATTATTCCTTTAATTAGAAAGAATTTGTATTTGCAAGAAACAAGTCCTTTCTGAACAGCTTTAATTTTAAATAATGGATAACTTTTCCTAATTCAATGAAGAATAACGTAGATTTAACAGCAGGAATTGTAATGAACGTCCCCAGAGGCATAAATACAAAGTCAAGTCCCTAAAGGGACTGAATAGCTTGTGGAAAGCAAACAAATGATCTATGTTGGCCTGCCTGGTGAAGCACAAAATGGTAACAATTTTGATAAGTAAATCTGTGTTAAAACAAGTGATTGTCTTGGAGCAAGTGCCCAGCCCTTTAGTAGAGCATCTCTTTGTACTTAGTGCTATGGGGATGGCAATGGAAGAGTATCTTTAGCTCTCATTTCCTGCCCTCCTCAACCCCATGAATCTTTCATTCTTGTCTGAACTTGAACACAGAGTGAGCATGGATATGACCAGGTAATGAGACAGAGGAGATGTGGGTTCAGTCACCTCAGGGTTCAGATAGTGTGAAAAACATCTCTCCAAATTCCCTTGTGAGTATTTTGATAACAAGGTTATGATTCAAAAGGTGGGTTCTACTGGACTGAAGTCAGTGCTGTCAAATGAGATAGGCAGAGCCTCTCTGGGAATTTGGGCTTACACCAGTTTGTTTCTGAACAGCAAAATGGGGCTTGGATCCTCTGTTCCCATCTCCCCTGATATGGCTTCTTCCAGATATGAGGCTATGCTTAGACCCATAAAGAGCTATGTGGTCCAAAGAGTGAGAGCTGAGCAGAGTTAATGAATTAAAGACCCTGAGCACAGGAAACAAAAACAGCTTTCCAAAAGACAGATGCTGGCCTAAATTAGGACACAGGCAGAATATATATGGTCTGAGTAAGGTTATTTGTCTTTTCTCCTTAGAGAATTCCAATATTCCAGTGCTTAAAGTGTGTTTAGAAAGAGAATGGAGGCTCTTTCTTCACAAGGAGCGACATGAAGAAGACAAGAATCAATGGGTACAAGTTGCACCAGTAAAGGTTTCATCCTGAAAAAGAAAATTTTTACAGTGAGAAGAGTGAATCACTGGAATGTTGTAGAGTCCCCATCAGTAGAGATTTTCAAGGTGCAATGGGACAGGGTTCTAGAAAATCTCATTGTGCTGGTTTTGGCTGGGGTAATTTTCTTCACAGTAGCTGTATGGGGCTATGGTATGGATTTGTGCTGGAAATGGTGTTGATAACACAGGGATGTTTTCATTACTTCTGAGCAGGGCTGACACAAAGCCAAGGGCTTTTCTGCTCCTTACCCCACCCCACCAGTGAGGAGGCTGGAGGGGCACAAGAATCTGGGAGGGCGCACAGCTGGGACAGCTGACCCCAACTGACCAAAGGATATTCCATACCATATGACGTCATGTTCAGTATATGAGGCTGGGGGAAAAAGAAGGAAAGGAGGGATGCTTGGAGTGATGGCGTTTGTCTTCACAAGTCACCATTACGCATGATGGAGCCTTGCTTTCCTGGAGATGGCTGAACCCCTGCCTGGCCATGGGAAGCAGTGAATTAATTCCTTGGTTTGCTTTGCTTCTGCACACGACTTTTGCTTTATTTATTAGACTGTCTTTATCTCAACCCACGATTTTTCTCATTTTTACTCTTCTGATTCTCTCCCCCACCTCAACGGGGGAAGTGAGTGGGAGGCTGGAGGGGGGTGAGTTGCTGGTTGGGGTTAAACAATGACACTCATTTAGGCTCTCTTTCTCTGAAAAGATTGGATCAGTGATCTCTTGAGGTCCTTTACAACATGGATTCTTCTATGATTCTGTGATTGATTCTATGAATCTATAGCATGCTAACACCAAGCATCTCTTCATTCTGCCCCTAGCGCCCACCCTCTCATGGTGACCCTGAACACACATGCAGACACCACCGTGTTAGTGCAAGACAATCAGGCAACACAACCAGCATTGAATATAAACATGAATACTGTAAATGTCAGTCAAGGGCAAACATTCTCAGTCTGTGACAGCACAAAAACATCTGGACTGAAAAGACTTTAGCACTACTCTAGGTGGGGAACCCTGTGCTTTCCTTTGAAGGACTAAGGCCTCAGGAGGACACGAGACCTCAGAGGATGCCACTGCAGCAGTGTTGAGGGCCACTATGGGGAGCAAGCAGCTGGAGCAGCGAGGCCATGCATACACCAAGCATGGGATTTAATTCAGCATCCCCTGCAAAGCAAGACTGAGGATATTATGGGAAGAGTAATGCAAATCCATCTTGTACTATTCATGCTGTACCTCACATAGAAAGGGAATCCATCCACAAACTCTTGATTCATTCCCACACTAAAATTGACTAGGAGGATGCTTTTTGATACATCCCATCCAAACTGATAACTTTGCTTCCAATGACAGGAACAAGTCAATTTTCATTTACCATTAAGATTAGCCTGGGAATATAAGGAAACCTTAATATAGATGCAATATGTCCTCAGATTTTTATTTTTTTTTAAAGACAATAATACAGCTGTCCTCAGTGCAGCTGACACTCATGTCATCTGAGTTCACAGTGAGAAAACCTATACTGTGGCAGTTTCAGTATTACTAATGCCAACTTGTTTCCTATTTCCACCAGTATCTCAACATTTGAATATGGACATTATGGTTTTGTTTCTTTACTTACAACAACAGCAAGGTTGAGGCACGTGATGGTATCATTTTCTGTCCCAACAGACATATCAGGTTCAAAACGAGCAATGTTAGGCAACATGTAGGATATTGTGCCATCAGAGTTTTCCGTGACATTTTCTTTGGGTAAATATCGCACCCTTGAAATACAAAATAAACACATAGAGCATTTTTAACATTTGATTTTCGAGACAACACATAACCATGCCTGACTGAAGTTTTTTGAAAAGTTGATGAACATTTTTTTAGATGGATGATGAACATTTTATAAACACTGAAAGGATTTTAAACTTTTCATGTGAATGCATGTAAAGATTCCATTTTCTGTAAAATATTTTTCTTGTGGAAATATTTCCTTAGTGACTAATGTATTTTTTTATACTGAAATGAAAACAAATATTTCTTTATATTTTTCTTTCAATAATGTATATTTTGTTTTAAACTTATGTTTTGCCACATTTTTTTCTAAGTTTTCTCATGGCTGTTTGTAATTAGAAGGGGTTGACTCAGAATGGTTAATAAAACCTCTTAAGTTTTGATTTCATAGGCCTGTGTTACAACAAAACAGATTACAGGTTAAATCCATAATGGGAGTCACTTTGATAAGATTTCATACGCATGTGGAGATTTATAAGCAGTCTTTCTGCTCCACTGAGTTTCTCATAAGCCTCTCAAGCATGTCCTGTCAGCAGATCACTAAGGTACAAATCTCTGAGCTGCTGAAGTTCTAGCTTTAGTTCAATTCTTTGAGTCCCCATCCTTTTGTTGACCCCTTTGCCAGGGCAGCATCTAGCAGGCATCATATGGCTTATATGTTCTATGCTGTGGGTCCACAAAGCTTGTCCTAGCTCCATCCCAGAAAGGATCTTCAGGGTACTCCATCGGATCTTCCAGCCTGGGCATGAGGTGACCAAGAGATTCAGAGAGCATTTCCCCATGGTACAGACATAGACAGTGCAGGTGGGCTTTACCTCAAAAGCAATTGGATCCTGGTTTCTCAAGGCTGGTTTGTGAGCATGTAATTTTATTTAATAGCCTAATGTGTAGAGCACCTACCTGAAAGTTGGGAGGGTTTTTCTTCTAATTAATGTTACCTCTAATTGGAAACAAAAGACCTAAATCAAGGTTTTCAAACAGAATCACGGGGACAGTTGAGTTTCAAGGCCAATTGTTCTACATTGTAATAAATACTTAAATATTTAAAGGAAGATTGAGAGAGAGAGATTCAGCATCACAGTGATTTAGGTAGACCCAATATCCCAGGTGAGCATGACCACAGCAGTGAGAAAAGCTATATCCATCATTTCTTATATAGTCTCATCTAGGCTTCTGGCAGAGATTTGTCACTGAGAAAATAGGCACCATCACTGCCACCAGATGAAAATATTTCTGTTTAGAGGGAATTCACCTTCTGCAGTATTTAACTGGCTAGTTTCCTGATTCCTGTGTAAACATTTCCTATGTGTTCCCAGGTACTCTATGAACCAAGAGTTCTCTATTTCCAATGAGAAATAAACTTTTAGACATCAAAGAACCTCAGGTGTAGATGCTGAAATGCAAAACCATCTTCCAAATATAATATGCATCTCCAAATATATCAAGAAAGAAATATCATTTTAGGAAAGCAATTTTATAACAAGAGTGCCAGTGATAGCTGGGTATTGGGCTTAATGACTCAGGAAGCATCAACTAGTCCTATGTCAACATCACATTTAAAAGTAAGCAAGTGATTAAAAGGTTCTCTGAATGGGGATGGACTGCTGCATCTAAGCCCTAGCTGTACATTCAGAAAAAGGAATGCTTTTCAGAGGAAAAAATTGAAAAAGGAAAAGCTATAGAATAAGTCATAGACCCATAGAATCATTAAAGTTGGAAAAAACCTCTAAGATCATCAAGTCCTACCGTCAACCCAGCACCACCATGCCTACTAAACCGTGTTCCGAAGTGCGACATTTAAACGTTTTTTGAACACCTTTGGGGATGGTGACTCTGGACAGCCTGTTCCAATGTTTGACCACTCTTTCAATAAAGAATTCTTTCCTAATGTCCGATCCAAACCTCTCCTGAAGCATCTTGAGGCCATTTCCACTTGTCCTATTACTAGTTACTTGGAAGGAGACCAATACCCACCTGGCTACAACCTCCTTTCAGGTAGTTGTAGAGGGCAATAAGGACTCCCCTCAACCTCCTTTTCTCCAGGCTAAATAATCTCAGTTCCCTCAGCTGTTCCTCATAAGACTTGTGCTCCAGACCCCTCACCAGCTTCATTGCTCTTCTCTGGACGTTCTCCAGGCCTCAATGTCTTTCTTGTCATGAGGGGCCCAAAACTGAACACAGCATTTGAGATGCGGCCTCACCAGCATGAAGTACAGGGGCAAAATCACTTTCCCTACTCCTTCTGGCCTCACTGTTCCTGTTACAAGCCAGGATGCCATTGGCCTTCTTGGCCACCTGGGCACACTGATGATTCACATTCAGCCGGCTGTTGATTAACATCCCCAGGTCCTTTTCCTCCAGGCAGCTTTCCAGCCACTTTTCTCCAAGCCTGTAGCGTTGCATGGGGTTGTTGTGAACAAGTACAGGACCCAGCACTTGGTCTTCTTGAACCTCATACAGTTGGCCTCGGCCCATTGATCCAGCCTGTCCAGGTCCCCGTGTAGAGCCTTCCTACCTTCAAGCAGATCAACACTCCCACCCAGTTTGGTGTCATCTGTAAACTTCCTGAGGGTACATTCAATCCCCTCATCCAGATAACTGATAAAGATATTAAATAAGACTGGTCCCAGAACTGAGCCCTGGGGAATACCGCTTGTGACCAGCCACCAACTCGATTTAACGCCATTCACCACAACTCTCTGGGCTTGGCCATCCAGCCAGTTTTTTACCCAGCGAAGAGTACACCTGTCTAAGCCATGAGTAGACATTTTCTCCAGGAGAGCGTGTGGGAGACCGTGTCAAAGGCCTTGATGAAGTCCAGGCAGAGAACATCCACAGCCTTTCCCTCATATCCACTAGGTGGGTCACCTGGTCATAGAAGGAGGACCTGTCCTTCATGAATCAATGATGGCTGGGCTTGATTCCCTGGTTGTCCTGCATATGCTTGGTGAGCACACTCAGGATGAACTGCTCCATAACCTTCCCTGGAACCAAGGTCAGGGTGACAGGCCTGTAGTTCCCAGAATCCTCCTTCCAGCCCTTTTTGTAGATGGGTGTCACACTGGCAAGCATCCAGTCATCTGGGACCTCCCCTGTTAACCAGGACTGCTGATAAATGATGGAGAGTGGCTTGATAAGCTTCTCTGCCAGCCCCTTCAGCACTCTTGGGTGGATCCCATCCAGGTCCATAGACTTGTGAGTGTCCAGGTGGTGCAGCAGGTCATTAACTCCTCCTGGATTATGGGAAGTTCATTCTGCTTTCCATCCCTGACTTCCAACTCAGGAGGCAGAATACCCTGGGGAGAACTGGTCTGACTATTAAAGACTGAGGCAAATCATAAAGGCACAAAGAAACAAAACATATTATTAAAAAAAAATACCAGTGATACATAAGTGATAAGACCTTGGTTTTAGGGCATCTTGCATATTTTCTTTTATATAAAAAGTTGGCAAAAACTGAACAGTAACAAATGCAACCATGCCTGTGTATTGTTGTGGTAAACACCTTGCTAATGAGCAATCATTTTTCACAAAACCAAATGACTTCACACCCAATTACCTATTTCTACATGTGTTTTCCCTATGTGAGACCCAATACAAAAAGCGTTTGTGATTGCTGCGTGTAGCTGCAATTTAGGCATTTTTGTCGAGTCTGGCTAAAATACAATGCTGGAATTTCAAAACCAAATCTGAACTCAGCAGAACTTTCTCTGACTTTAACAAAACTTCTGATAATGCGTGTCACATATTCAGGGGGCTTTGCTTACCTGTATGTGTAAGGTCCTCTTTGTTCAAGTTTTGGACGTGCGCCTTTGTCTAATACCTCTGAAGGATTTTGCACATGGAAAACCCAAAACTGCCTGTAAACTGAACTTCCTGGAACAAGCCAATTTTCAAAAGCAATGGTACCATTTGCAATGACAGCTTCCTAAAAGGACAAAAAAATCAAAGCTAAAATTAACCACAAATAATTAGTGACAAGCTGCAGATGACTGTAGAAGATTCCCAAACAAAGAGAAAAAAACCTATTTTACCATCAATATGAAGCATACAGCACACATTTTTGTCTGACATTTGAAGGCAGCCTGACATTCCTGCTCAGTGAGAACAGTAGTGTGTCCCCCTAAAGTAAGTGACCACAAAAGCTGATGTAATTGTTACTGTGGCCAGCAGCAAAACTTTCCTACTGCTGTGTTTGAGCATTGCCTTAGTTCCCAAATACTTGCCAGTGATCCAAAACCACTGATTATTTGTGAAAAGAAAACCTTTGAATGACTGAATGATACCCAGCAGTTTTTAGAATACATAAACTACTTTTCATGCATTTGCAAATAGCCCAGGGGAGGAAAGAAGAGTTATCGCTGAGCATTAATCAGGCACTAAGTAATTTTACACCCAGAGAAAGCAAATAGTGTTCTTGCAGAACTGTTTGGGGGTTTATTGTCAGAGAACTCTTGTCACCAAAACTGAGACTTTCTAAGAAATCTCTTCAGTTTTGGTAACATTTTTTTAGGACTATTTCCTGGGTACAGGGAATGAGGGAAAAATATGGATATAAAGACAAGACAGGATTTAGGAACCACTGTAGAGTAACCAAAAGCTTTACATCTGTGGCACTCAGCTATAATACGGTAAATGCCTATTCAGACCTTGGGACTGTAGAGTGAGAAGGAGAATTTGAAGGTGTGTTTCCTATATTGTCAGGGGAATGCCTGCTCCACCTAGTCTACATCAGACCTCTTTCTATACGATTTTCACAAAGTCCTGGAATAATGTTTTTCCCTTTGGTGGTAAAAATTTAGAAAAGGTTTTTTCAATAAGAAGAAAAAATCTAGACGCCCACATATAAAATGCTTTTTTATTAGAGTTGTGCAATATTAATTAGTTAATTTGCACAGCACACAGTCCCAAGAAGCAAAAGACTGGAATCCCTCCAGATAGCAGGAAAAGACATTTTGAATTACAACTTGCTAGATTTTCTTTCCACCTTAATTTTCTGCCTCTAGAGTTTGCTTAGCAAGCACCATCAAAAAAAAACAACAAGGATACTACTACCAAGTAAGAACCACTCCAGTTAGAAATGAAACCATGTTTTGGAGAACTCGTAACACAGGCAGGGCTTGGTCTGTGGAAAGCCTGTATGGTGGAGTTGCAAATGCCTTGGTGGTGGTATAAAGCACTGGTCTTGCTGTCTGAACATCTGCTATAATTTATGTGCATTTGTGTATGAAGGTAAGGAAACCTTGCCACAGCACATGTGTTATCAGACTGAGGTCTTGCCCTCAAACCCAATGGCTAAAATTCTCTTCAGCCTTGTTTTGCAAACCTCAGGAGGTCAAAGACTCTATCACAGATGTGATCCATCCATGGCAGACCATCTCCTAGGTGAAGAGAGAAATGCTTACTTGGTTTGGAAATGACCTTTTCCATTTCCATAGAGAATTGCTCAAGTGATCTGGGAGAAGCAGGCTGATATAAAGAAACATGCAGCTCAGTCTGCTCAGAGTCTGTCTGTGATCTGCAGTCAGAAGGGTCCTGGGACGGGGGCAGATTTCAGGATTTGACCTTCTGCCTCTGTGTAACTGCGATGGGGAAATGGTTAAGGATTCCTGGCAACTATATGGTCAAGAGGACAAACTAGTGTCTTTAGAAGTCAACAGCACACAGGCACAGAAATGAATAGAGAAGTTTCAACCTTGTGAGAGTAGATTTTAAAGCAGTGTTACTTCCTTCTTTAAAGCTTTAAGTTTTCCCCTCCATCCATTCCTCCTTCCCCTTATAACCCTTTACTAGGGGTTATAATAGCACAGAATGATATGTGAACTGCCCTGTCGCTGGAGAGTTTGCTCCGAGTGCCTGAGCCATAAGACCTCTCCTCCCACCTTTGAGAGGCACAGAAATGGTCTCCAACCTGCCTCTAGCTTTAGACATTAGGGGCACTTTGAAAAATGTTTATTCTGCAGTGACCACATCTTATGACTTTGTGTTGACTTGGAATCATTTAAGGAACATGTTTCCTCACAGCTGTGTAAATTATTTTTTCTTCCCCCAAAGGGTGGATCTTTGCCTCTAATTCTCTTGGCTATTGCAGGGAAAGCTAAGAGTGTGCAGGACTTTATACCAGCTTTTTAGTACCAACAGGACAACTTTCCATGTAAACTGAGACTGCAGGCTATGTGATGAGCCTTTTCATGTGCTTTCTGTACTGCCCCTTACTGTACTTTACTACACTATGTATTTTCTTATCAATCTAGAACAAAACTGCTGTCCACCTAAAGAGCCTAAAGAGGTGGGGGGCTCTCCTCTATTTTTCATGCAACAAAAACTGTTGTGTCCATATTATACCCTCAGGAAATGCCAACAGAGAAAAATTACTTTGGGCATTGTACAAAGAGGTCCCTGGGGCCTGGGTACAAGGGACATCCAGGTGACAACAAGTTACTGTGTGGATTTGCAGCCCACCATTCACTCTGTGCTGATGCCGCCATGGACATTCTTGGGGGATGCTTCAAGGGGACAGCTGATCCAACCTGACAGTGCTGCAACCAAAGGGACACACCAGCTCCCATAGCCCCTAGTACCTGATCCACATGCCTGCCCCTTCCTTTGTGCCAGCTCTCATTCCTCATAGAGCTGTTTCTGCCTACTGGACTGGAGGAAGGTTATTTTCTTTTTTTTTTTTTTTTTTTTTTTGCTGGGTTACCTTTCTACCAGTGAGCAAGGGAAGCAGCAGGACAAAAGAGGGAAGGGGAGGAAGGGAACAAGACCATTATTTTTGGTGGCATTCAGCCATTATTGTTAATAACATTTCTCCCACAAAGGGGTATGTATGATTCTCTGTCACATACTTCAAGAGTGCAAATGGTGGGTTAAGGCAGAAGAAAATATAGAGCTCTGTCTTTATTCATGTCTTCCTTTAATAAAACTAATATCCTCACACCAGCAAGCCCTTGGGTTTTGGCTGCCTGATCAGTGGTGAGGCCAGCCCTAAACATAACCCCTCTCTATGGCTGGTCCTAGTAACACTGCCGTGCTTTGTGGTATTATGAAAGGCAGCATGATTTGGGAAACTACTAATTTGCAATTGATAATATGAAACACTTCTCAACTCCCTAGTCAACCTTACACAATAGTTAACTATTGTTAGCACAAGCAGCTATACGATATGCAATTGGTATACATCCAGGTTCATCTCATCACCTAAACTGTGCAAGACTGAGCGAAATCAATGGGAACTTTAACCCCTTTTTTTCTGACAGAATTTTTCCTGCCACTTGTGGTGGGCCAACTGGCAATATATAAATTCAAGAAATGCTGAGCAGTCAGCAATAGAAGCTTGCTTTATGCTAAATTCAGCCATCACGATTTCTGATGAAACACAAAATGTAAGACAAAGTTGCTGTCTTGACAAAGGATCTGGCCACATGGACAAAAGATGCTGTTTTCTGGGAACTGAGAGATGCCATGAATACTTTAGGCTGTAACAAAATTGTTTTGAAAGTTTTGGGTTGCATATGTAAGATGGAGGAAACAAACAATACAATTCTGTAAAACTGGATAAGTTAAGTTCCAGGAAAGCACATAATCTTCTGTTTTGCAGCTGAAAGTACGAATAGCCATATATTAAATTTAAAGTGATGATTATTACCTTGTTATTAGCCTTTCTATTCAGGCTTTGTTGGATCAAAACTTTTTAGTCCTTTTTCACTCCTTGATCACAAAAAATTATGGAAGCCAATGAAGTTTATCATTAATAATGCTGGAATATGTGTGATTATATCATTTATATTCTGCTGAGAGCCAGCAGTTGCTTTAGCTTTGTTAGTTTGTGGCATATGACTGTCACAAACACAATTTTAAATTAAAGTGTTTCCTATGCCTCCAGTAGCTGAGGAGGTATAATCTGGCCAATCATAGATAACAGATTTGTAGAGAGACAGATGGCTAAACATAATAATAGCTAAAATTGATAGCTTTATTTCTAAAAATAGCAGACTAACCATGAGGACTCTACAGAAAGAGTGCAGCACTGAGGTATTGTGGCAAATCATACACCGTTCTGTATTAACTATTCATCATGAATTAAATATCTTAACATTATATGGCTTCTGTTAACTTCCTGAGCTCACATGCTCCAGTAGAAAGCAAAAGCTCTTAGAGAAGTGGTGATAAAGATTTTTCTAGCAAGCTACCAATGGGTTTGAGTGGCTAGACCTAGCTGGAAAAAAAATCTGATCATCTGAAAAATAGTAAGTTTTATCATAACTAAAATGATAGGAATTTTGCTTAAATAAATAATATTGTTTTAAGGGAGGAAAAGGCAAAAGGTAGTAATTGAGCCATGTCAAAATATCTCCTTTCAACAGTATCAGATGCAAGCATTCCAATTTGTTGTTTTGAATTCACCTTTCCTTCTGATTTTTTTTTAATGTTAAACATGATAATGTCTAATAATAAAGATAATAGACATGATGATATGCAACCAAAATGTGTGGAGATAGTTACAAAGGTACCTTTTGATAGCCCCAAACAAAATATTTTTTGTGTAGAACTCTGAAACTTGCGTGTTTCACTCCTAACTTACCAAGGACAGTTTTCTTAAACCCCTAAGGCATTCATGGAAAGACATCTTCCTCTTGGATAGATTCAGTGTTTGGGGAAACTAGGACTTTTGCTCTTCAGTACTGAAATCAAAGGCACCTTTTAAGGTGGAAGTCTCCTTTCTCTGAATAGTATCAGAACTGGAATAGCTTAGTATTAATCTCGTTCAGTGGACCCCTGCCAAGATGCTGGTGGTGGGGTCATATTGAGTGTGCTCTTCAAGTGACAGTTTCTTTAAAGAGCCTCTAAAAAGATTCACAAAATGTATGTAACGTTGAAATTCTTTAAACCTGATGGAGTCAGGAGTAGAAATAGCTTATCCCAAAAAGATCTGAGACAGAGGTAGAGCAGACTAGGGTTAGAGAAGATAGTAATCTGTTTTGTGCTGAAGCACAGATGTATAAACTAGAACAGGTGAAGAGGTGACATGTTGTTGTTACATGTTACACAGACTTTGTTTGGGTTGTCCACCCGTGGACTGTTCATGGGTGCAGAACAGCACCTGCCTGCTAGGAGATAACAGCCTATACCCTGAAAGACTGTCAGACTTCTAAGGGCACCTGAGATTGTCTATACACTTGCAGATGCTTTCTCTTATCTGCAACAACAGTACACAGCCTTCCAGCAAAATCTGTCTGGCAGTGTTTACTCAGGCTAATTTCTCGATGACTGCAATAAAGAAGAAATGAGGTTGGGGTTTGGTAAGCTGCAAAGATATGTGCTTAAGGGAAGCATGCTCAGCTAGCAGAACAAGAACGGTAAGAACTATTGATCATACTGATTTTTGAAATTAAAGTTGTCCCTGTTTATTGGGAGATGCTAAGAAGCTCAGTTGGACCTGTTTGAGAGTAAATTGATAATAATGTGATTTGACTAAATCTTGATAACAAGTTAATTTATGACAATTTGACTTGTTATAGTATGAAGTGTCCTAAAAATATTCATTCAGGAGAATAAAAATTATTAAACACTTGTTTCTCTAATCCAGCAATAACATTTTATAGCAAAATTCATTTCCCCTAGAAATATAGATTTGGTCTTACTGTGCTGCTGTCAACTTGTGCAAAGAACTAGGATTTAGACTGAGACAGGATAAGCAGAGGAACAACCAGGGGTCTTCTTTCAAGCTTCGGACTGTGCAGAATTTAAGACATGATTTTGCTTATAATGGTGATATTGGAAAAAGTTTTTCCCTTTTATTAAAAATATGTCATTTTAACATTTGTTTTCACTCAGTGGGTGAGGACCTAAGTTCAGGCTTTGCCTGATATGAGTCCAAATGGAAATATAAATGCTTACAGGCCATACCTGAGAGAACATCTTGCTCATTAGGTTCTTTTCCTGTCCTAGAGTCTCTATTCTTGAGAAATTCCCAAAAAAATTGTCATTGAAACTGCTTTTGAAATAGGTACAAGCATCTGAAACATGGTCACAATGCAGAAAATGATAAAGAGGCCGAGGAAAAAATTGCTCTAATACTTTACCACTAAGAACTCATGTAGGCTTAACTTCATGTGTAGACATTTGCAAACCATGGTGTATAACTGGTTCATTATTGTAAGTAAAGAGATGAACACAGAACATTGCTAATATGTGCAATTTGCTTTGAAAATACTTAATGGCATAAAACAACACTCTGGATTAACTCAAAGTAAATATTTAATATAAGGAGATATGCATTTTTAACACTACGTACTTTCTGGAAAACCTGCCATCTCCTCAATATGTCAATCAATTAAAATTATTTGCAAATATACAGAGTATGACATTTTTTTTAAATGTTGCAAGGTTGGTGAGACATTATCTAGTGAGATTTTTTTTTTATTCTCTAAAAATTTGAAGATTTCATGAAAAAAACAATAAAATTTGGAAAATTCCTCTACAGTTACATTTCCACTGAGTTTGCTGACAAAATAAAAATGTTACGTAGAAGCCATTTTTTTCAGGTTTTTAAAAAAGTGATGGTAGAATCTAGACAGGGGCCTCAACAGACAGTTTAACATTTCATAAGTTCATATATCCATGTCCTTAATGGACTTCCATAGATGTTGAGTTAAAGGCAGTCTTCCAGAAGGGCTTTTGAATAAGTATCTCCAAAATCTCCACAGTCTTCAGTGACACATAAAATCATTAGGAAAACTAACCATCAGCCAAAGACCTTAAGGTTTCTAAATATTTAACTGTAGGAGAGCCCACCTTGGCTGCAGTGACCCCAAGGAGACTCCATGTCTCCATGGTGGACACCCCAGGGCTTCCATGGTCTTTCACTCCAGATTACTCTATGATTTAGACCCTCGATTATACATCCTTTTCACCAAAGATTTAACAAATGATCTTTCCATTTTTCTTTAAAGACAAAACTAGATTTTAAGGAAACAAAATAATCTAAAAAGACCCAGAAAAAAAATTGTGTCTGCCACATCTACAACACTCTACTTCAATTACAGTTCACAGTCCTTGAGTCAAGGAGATGTATATGATCAGATCCTGTAGTCTTGTGGAGCACATTGGCTTGGATCATATAGTCACAGAGTGTGAGCTGAATGCATGTAAGTGTTGGATTAGAAACTGCATCAGAAGTTTAGATTATTTGCAGTATGTAAATGTAAGTGCACGGAGTTGGGTATCAACATAAGAAAAAAATGCATCATGGGGAAAAAACAAAGAAACTAGAAACAAATATAATTAAAATAAAAATAAAAAATTCTTACTTCTAAAGTACATTACTGAAACCACATCTTGAAAACAATATTTTGGCTTCTCATATGAAGCATGAAAGACAGCAAGCAAATAAATATGACAATATAAATAATTATAAATAAATACAAAAATATTGCTGTAGCATCTATTTCCAAGGAAGTTTGGATTGCATATATTACAAAAATTATGTTTAATAAAGAAAAAAAAATGAAAAAAGCAGAAACAGAACACAAGATTTAGAAATAATGACTATTCAATAACAACAAACCATATAGATTGAAAAAAAAAATACCTTTTTTATTGCTTTGCCTATAAGGTTATCTCCAACTGGTATCAGAACTCCTCCGAAGATAGCCAGCACAGCCCCGATGATGGCCCCAGTGAGGAGCCCACAGTTTCTGTTACAGCCCATTCCTCTCCTTTGTCAGGGTGCAGACAGACAATGTAAAAATATCCTTGCTGTAAGGCTTGATGTTTTTTTCTCACTTCTTGGTCCCAATAGGCTCACTGATCTTCCTGAGAGAAGCTGCTAACATAAGGAGAGAGTGAACAAAAATCACATTCCAAAGCTCAAAGTACAAAGTGCATGACGTGCAGCAGGTAGGAAGATAACATGTCAAAACCAGCCAGCTAGTGGCAGACAGTGGCAATAAAAATGTTACACGTACTTTTGGCAAGCTAGTTGCTCGTTACAGATTATTATTCTTTTTTTTAATTCCAATTCTCTAAAAGACCAATAAGTTCTTTCATTAGGTTTTGGGGTTTTTTATTTGCTCTGTTGCATTGGGGCAAACTGACAAAATTATTATTCAGTTGACACGCTTCCTGAGGCAAGCACCTTCTCTCCAATCTCTCTGTGCCAAAGGAGGAGGCTATAGCCCCCTGCTTTTACCACAGCCTGCAATGTCCACGGTTCCCACTTCAGGCAAAACCAGGAGTTTACACCAGTGGTGCGAGCTACCCAGGCTGTTTCTGCATTATGCCAGTAAGGAAGTCCTCAAGGTCCATCAGCACCTCGGTGGGAATGGCAAGCTCTAATGGGAGGCACCTATGAGAAGCCTGTCTTTCCAGATCTCTGGCAGTCCACAGTCTACTACTGAAGGGATAAAACTTCGTTGTAGCAACTTCATGACAAAGGCATGTCTGGATTTTCTTTTTAGAGCTGCATTCTCATCATCACCTAGTTTCATCAATCCCAAGTGCCTTACAGAAAGACAGACTTCTTAATGCGAGTCTAGATTTTGATCTTTGAAAGATGTAACACCTTATATTTCACGGTCATTCAGTCTCAGAAAAAAAAAAAAAGGTGTCTTCAATTACTCACTGGAAAAACACAATTACTAGCAACATGTGCTAACATATCTTAAGATCTGGCCCCTAGTGAAAGGTGTTGTAAAGAAAATGAGAATGATACAGGTGCTGAGAGATATTGTAAAACATAAGCTCCCAGTGATATTTTTTTCCTATTTCTTACTGTTTATGAATAACTGAGACAAAAATCTGCCTAATTTGCAATTTATTCTTGCTCAGGAATTAATTACATCCACAGAATTTGCAAGCTGGTTTACTTGCTTTAGACCTCCAGCTAACTGAAAGTCTGCTGTTTGATATTTTAGATGTCATTGTCCACATCATTTTTATTCTTACTAATTTCTGTCTGTTAACATGCTGTGATCATCTCTAAATCAATTTTAAAGCAGGCATTAGTTGCAGAGTTAATTGTGCATTCAAGGCCAAACACAGAGAGCAAAGAAAAACAGAAAGGTGGAGTGGAAGAACAGCTCAGCCTGAATTCCGTTTACTCATGAGCATTAAAGGGGTAAAAAATCTTCATGGATTTCTAAACAGTAAAGCAGGTGTAGGAATAGCATGTATTTTATTTTCATAAATGCAGTTGCAAGGTCCTTTTATTAAAAAGAAGACACATACAGCATTCACTGACATGTAAGGTACCATGGTCAGCAGGTTAATGATGTGTCCTCCCATGTCCTACCAAACTCACAATTATATCACGTCTGTACCTGAGCCCAGACTGCTCCTTCTGTCTGCACTGGAAACCCACCCTTTGCCTGCTCTTGCACTAGCAGAAGTTTATTGGTCCCTTGACATTAACAATGGCTATTTCTGTACATTAGAGCTCATTTGGTATTTCAATCATTTCTCCTTGGATACTTGCAAGCAGAATGACCAAAAGTCTACTTGCAATCTCAGAAAAACACCCGTCCTATACAAGTCAGCCAGTTCATCCACCTGCCACCAGGTGATTCCTTGTGATTCCTTCCTTTGATTGCTTTACCTGCACATACAAGGGACCAAGAAAGAAAGATTTGGCTAAAGTCTTTTACTTTAGCTAGGGACAGAGAAGAATCTCTTCACAGCTGTAAGCCTGGCTTTTCTGCTGGAGGAGGTCACTTTATCTGAACCACAAGCCTACTTAGTTGCTTTCCTCTCTGCTAGCTGTTTCCCCATGCCTCTGCACACAACAGCAATAGGAACTCATCAAACAGGTAACATCAGAAAAGCCTATTTTCCCAAACATTTCATGCAACCTGTTGCACTTTTCGCAAAGATAACTGAAAGGTGGCTTGACTGAATTATAAAAACACCAAGTTATTAAAGGTTTTTGATGTGGAGGATGGATGCATAATGTGGCTAACGGCAAACTGCAAAGCAGGCAGGTTAGAAATTCATTAGACCTGGAGTACTTTTAAGTGAAAGCCACTAGGACCAACTCTCATATCTTTGAAGACACGTTCAGATCAGGAATTTTAGTCCAGCAAGAGTGGAACTGTAATACTGTGCAACTCATTGGAGAAGTAATGTGGGGATTTAAAAATCTGACTGCTGCTACACATTGTAACAAATCTATGGAGAAGCAGAAATTCTCAGTGAAATCAAATTGTGAAAAGTACATATTTCAGCTTGATTTTTTTCCCAATGCTATCTGTTCTAACAGATTTTTTTCAAAGTGTGGAAATACACATTTTAAAATTAAAAATGGAAATTATCTCTTCCATAAATGTTTAAAGAGGGCTTTTAGGCATTGTCAGGCTTTTTTTTTCTTGGCTTACACACTGAAGCTTTTAAAATTCAACAGATATACACCTTCCACTGAAATGTATTTCCATCTGTTTTTACAAGCTATTCAATGGATTTTTTTTTGTGTTAGGTGGACCAGGTATCTCTCATGAGGACTAGCAATAAACAGCTAGAAAGCAACTGGCTGCTAATAACTTGTGTCAACTCCAAGCTTCTGCAAATTGTAAAATATTCACCCTCCTCACACCAAGCACAATGCAATAGCAGTCCAGACATATCTCAATTTATGCAATTCAAATTATCCATTACACAACTGCAGTGAAGAGCACTCACAACATAACACTCAATTTCACATAGAAGTCAACAAGCTATTCTCATCTATCACAACTGAATGTAAAATATGAAGATTAAAGGAGAAATTTCCAATAAGAACACAGTTGTGTCTGGGAATTCATATTCAAGAGAAATTAATTTACCAGAAGCAGAATAGAAAGTACCATAACAAAATTAGATATGGTCTATGAGACTACAGTATCAAGTAAACTTAGATTGGACTACAGGATTAATAAGAATATTCACCCTTTTCTAGAGTGTTGGGTATGTGGTTTTAAATACTGTTTCAAATGTCCTTAACAGTATATTGGCAATGGAAATGGCCTATTCAAATCTCTGAAAAGACAATGTATAAGCAACTTACTAGGAGGAAAGATGCAAAATGTTATTAAAATTTTTCATCCCTACTTAACTTATACCTCTGTACATGTCAGTTTAAAGCAAGCCCTTTATCAAGGAATTAAGGAATATTATCTGTATTTTCTTAATGTTTTCTCCAGATCTAATAGCAATTTTTAAACATTGGTTGACATGACATTACTTCAATTCTGACAGAGGATCAGATTTATTGCCCTAAATGAGAGCAACTGCATGGGGAAGAAGCAGTGTGTATAGTGAAAATTAAAATGGTGTTTCTTTAAACATAATTTCAGTTTCTTCAAGGTCAGATGGTGGGATTAAAAATCCTGAAATTATTAAGAGATACATGTGCAGGGAAAAAGTTCTCTCTGCCTTTTTTTCTTTCTTTTTTTTGTCTTTGACATACTTTGAAATTATACTTTTGAGTATTTTATCTACAATAATAAATACAACAAATATCACTTTAAAAGATGCATTTCTTATAAATTCACATGACTCCAGAACTGTAGTTTCAAGAATATGAAAAATCAAAAGACAGAATGCAATTGGGAAAGCCAGCAATACTGAACATAAAATGCCATTGCTATCATAGTAACGAAGCATTTCACTCATACACGTAAAATGTCACTGTTTCTTGCAAACAGCTCTGCAAAATCCAGTTATTTTATTTTATATTGCAAATAAATATTTTCAAGAACTTTCCACCAACTGTTTTTAAAAGCATTTCTGAGGAAAACCCTCTGATTTTAAACATTGTATCATATGACTCACCTTGAATAAGGGCAACTGACTTTTCAGCTGAGCATACAAGTACTTAACACATGACTTGCATCAAGTTACGAGAAGACAAGCAGCTAAATCTCCCCACCAAGCACATAGCTTCTAAACTCCGAGGGAGTGTTTATATATTCTGAGAGACGTCAGCTCCTTCTTTATCTTTTTGCCAGAAGAAAAAGTTAAGTTGTATTAGTGCTTGGGGGGCGGGGGTGGGTGGGTTATTTTTACAGTCTGACTAAAAGCCACTACCTACATCTCGTGGTAATATACATAGCAGCTGCAATCTTTCTCAAATTTTGATCCAAGCAAGTCAAAGGTCAAGGAGACAAAAGGGTAACTTACTTATTTGGTTCCTGGTCACTTCTCTAATAACCGTTTGCTTTAAAACTGCCCAGATTAGCAAATTATGACTAACCAGTTCCTGACAGCTTCTTTGATGCAGAATATTTTCAAATAGTCTTTGCTATATAGCATGTTCTGTTGTAAAAATAAAACCTTACCGTTGCATTCGTTCTCTGTCAAAATACAGGATAAACACCCTTGCAGCTTAATCATCATGATAGTATATTTTCAAGTAATAAAAATCAGGAAACGTCAGAATATTTTTTAAGTGGATTTTTTATTCAGCTTGGATTACAACATTTCCTTACAAAGTGCTAAGGCTCTTCCTCTTTTACTGGAAGTTTTTTTCTTAATGTATCTATAAGCAAGTTATTTTTACACTAACCTCTGTGTAGACCAAAGTGTCACCTCAGCACCATGTCTACTAATAATTAAAAATAATCAGTTTGGCAATATTTGTGCAAGTATTTTCTAAATACCTCCTCATCCCAGGTGAATTAAATGAATGGATTATTTTAAAAGATTCTTCTGGCAGCAGCAAGAGGTAGTGATTTATAGTTGGCTTATTTAATTATAAGAGAAAATATTCCTAAAAATATATTCTCAGGTCCAGACTTTCAGGGTATACACTGAATAGTTTGTGATCCACATGTTTAGTATTTGGTATGTGTTTTGACTGGTTGCTTCCTTTTGGTTTGGTTTGGGTTTTTTGTTTTGGTTTGGCTTGGTTTTGGGTTTTTTTATTGCTCTATTTGAAAGTTAAGCTTTTGTGGAAGAAGCTCCCTACTACTTCTGCTAGGTAAATCTACAGTGGACGAAGATCAGAGAATTTCAGGTTTTGTCTCCTCATAGTGAAAGCAAGAGTGAAAGTGAGCCTGGTCCTTTGAAAGCAACCTGTAGGACAGTCTTCGTACAAGGCTCACTGCCAGGGAAAGTTGGTGACCCTGACTAATTCCAGTTTCACATCCTTGAAAAGAGCAGTAAATTTCTTTTCCTCTATTCTCTAATTAAAGAGTGGAGTTTAACTGCTGAAAGAACCACACTATAGTTCCCCTGCACTACTATTATTAATATTATCATTAATTATTTTTATTGGACATCTCTTTGTATGATGCTCTCCTGAGGATGCTCTTGTTTGGGATCCCCCAGCTTTCCTCCCAGGCTGCACTGCCTTCTTCACTGCTGATTTATCTTCTAAGAAGCACAATTCCAGTTACTCACACCTGACCATGGAGATGTTCCCTATTGTGCTCATTTTCTACATTTGCATTCTATGGGATTCAGTGTGCACCATTCATAAGGGAGGAAAATATCTACTGCTATCTTTTTGTTGGAATCCTAAAGGCACTAAAGCTGATGTAATGAAACTCAGTTTTCAACATATACAGGCTGAGTTGTATCAGCAAATTTTGTGACTTATGATATCCTATTATCGTCCTGTGCAAGCAAAATATATTCTAGTGGGCGGTGCTGGGCAGTGAAATGAGTACTGCCAGTTCAACTGCAGGAAGCAGATAAAATGTTTGAAGGTAAGAGAGAAGTTGTGTGCTTTTGAATATCAGTCATTTCTGTTTCTCTAAAAACAGACCAAACCATAGGTACTCAGTGGTCCTTCTGTGTTCTCTGGCTTCATATCAGAGTTCAGAGGTTATAGGGGAGAAAATACAAAGCAATGACAGAAAAAGCAAAAAATTATGTACTTGACTGGAGTAACCAGTGGTGTGACAACGAACTACCCCACAAAGAGAAACTTTGTTGAGAAAGAGAAATAGTGTAAATGACACTCACATGCTTGATGAAGACACAGACAACACAGGTGGCAGAAAAAGATAAATGCAATTGGTAACTCCAGAGGAAGTCCACCCACATTTCCTATAATAAACATACTACTGAAGAGATGAGTGTGAGTCCTGGCTTTTCTAGACATCTCATAGCAGGGCCTTTTGGAAATAAGTTTCTTCAGGGTGCTTTCTAAGCACAGAGGGAACAAATGAGGAGAGTTATCACCTTTCTATATGCCCTGAGGTCCCTTAATACTCAATAACCCCTGTTTTTTTTGTTAAGAACCCTTCCATCAGAGGATGACATACCTTTATGGTACATATAATCCAAATTTTGGTGATGCCAACATAAACATTCCCACGTTCCTGTAGGAATTCTCTGATGTACAGTACAGCACATCATGATTTTATATTCCCGTGTTTCCAGAGTCATGTCACTCTCAGGGTTTTTCTTCACCTGCCCTATTATGAAACTTATAAAACCTATTCTTAACATTAATTCCTTGTGAAATATGTGCAATATGCCACCAGCCACATAAGACTTCTGTCCCTCCACATGCATTAGGGATACTAGGAGATGTTCCTTTTTAGGGAGTGAAATTTTGTATTCATGAAAGGCAGTTTGATTTCCTGTGGATATGAAAACCTTCTGTGTATCACCTCATGTCCTGGTTTTAGCTGAGACAGTGTCCATTTTCTTCCTAGTAGCTGGTATAGTGCTGTGTTTTGGATTTAGTGTGAGAAGAATGTTGATAACACGCTGATGCTTTAGTTGTTGCTAAGTAGTGCTTACACAAAATCAAGGACTTTTTTCAGCTTCCCATGCTCTGCCAGGGGCACAAGAAGCTGGGACGGAGCACAGCCAGGACAGCTGACCCAAACTGGCCAAAGGGCTATTTCATACCATATGGTGTGATGCTCAGTATATAAGCTGGGGGAAGAAGGAGGAAGGAGGTGACATTTGGAGTTATGGCGTTTGTCTTCCCAAGTCACCGTTACGCATGATGGAGCCCTGCTGTCCTGGAGATGGCTGAGCACCTGACTGCCCATGGGAAGCAGGGAATGAATTCATTGTTTTGCTTTACCTATTAAACTGTCTTTATCTCAACCCACAAGTTTTCTCACTTTACCCTTCCTATTCTCTCCTCCGTCCCACCATGGGGGAGCGAGCGAGAGGCTCTGTGGTGCTGAGTTGCTGGCCAGGGTTAAACCGCGACACCTCATCATATAATACATAAGAAGCAGCACAAGAGCTATCCCCACAGAACAGCTTCAACAATTTACTTCACTTCTATTGCATAAGAGCCTCTCCTGGAGTGAACATGGCTTATCTTCAAGTACTGCCTCTGAAGAACTTGGATATATAACACTCAAATTATAAAAATAATAATACAGAACTAATTATTTTTCCTAAATTATATGTTCGCTGTCTTTTTTGGGGGGTACTCTCACTGCAACTACTATGTTCTAGCACCTAATTTTCCAAAAGCCATGGGAGAGAACAGAGTTTTATGGCAGGAGTAGACACCTCACTTTAAAAGGAGTATCAAGAGATTTCAGATGTTTCAGTTTTGCTTTTAATATCTTATCTCTAAAGACCTAAAAGAAAATAAAGACGTGGTTTCATAGTAATAATTATTTTGTTGTTTAATTACAAATATTTGTTGCAAATAACTTTATCCAGGTAAAAAGCATCCATCTGCCCTAAGGAAGATGAATTCGTTTCCTCTTCTCTGAATGGAGAGGCATGAGCACTTCCATGGACTCATCCCATCTACCTTAAATGCTTATCTTAGGCAGGGATGTATCATATCCTTTGTAAGTACTGATGTCTCTCCTTTAACTATAGAGGATCGTAAGTGCAAACAAATTGTGAAGCAAGACAAAAATGCAGTAAGAAAACTTCAAAATATTTACCACCTGTCATTAATGGGAAGTTTGGCCAAAGATTGCAGAGGTGGTGTAGCAGTTTTTTGCCCACCTCACACCACAGACTTTTACTGCAAATGTGTTGGCTTTCAAGGCTTTCCAGTGTATGCCCTGAGGCATACTCCAACCACTCATATAAAGCAGTCTTCAGCCCCCTGAAAAAAGATCCTCCCTAACATTCATTAATACCCGATTTCCCATCACGAGAGCTTGGAAGGCTCATTCCAAATTTCTGTGTAGCTCCTTCATTACCCACTAATGACTCCCAACTGCAGCTTTCCCATCTCTGTGAAGTATTAGGACATAAGGTGCTGTCCCTTGTGATTCTCAATGTGTTCTGACGATACGGAAAACATCCTAAAATACCATTGGCTCAAGCCAACTTGGCGGCAGCACAGTGGAAACAGTGTGATATATTTGGCTCCTGCCAGTGATTAGTTTCTCTGTCATATTGTAACTAGATTCTTTAAAGGAAAAATGGGAGATGGAAGACCCAGCAGCTGTTTCAGTTCATTTTTTTCCCAGAAATATTGATTCTGAGCTCTTCTTCACTGACTATGGCATGCATAAACTGCTGCCTTTCTCAGTCCTCAAAATAACTTTGAAAAATTATTTTCAAATTATTTTAGCAGGGGAATGAGGTGAAGGAATCACAAGAGAGGCAGGGATAGAGCCAACTTTGTTTCCTCCAATCCTGTGGGTTCATGTGAGAGTCACTCAGAACGTAGCTAGGAAGGAACTTCGTAGAACGGAACCCAACACAGAAACTGTAATATAATAACTTATGCTTCTGAGTGAGTCTGAAACAGCAAAGAGTCATAAAAATCTGTTACTTAAAGGGCCGGGTCAGTCTATTAATGCTAGATATGTTTCTCACTGAAACCTAAGGAGGGCACAGAGAGGAGGCTCCAATGGTAGGGAAGAAAAATTTTGAAAGCATATGTCTTTTTGAAGTCAAGAGAAATTTAACAAATCTTGTCCCTACTTGGTTATATTCCACTACTTGCAAAACTCCTCCTTGGCTCAGAATTCACAGAATAATGGAGTAATTGAAAACTCCTTCACTGGTGCAATACCTGGTTGAGAAATAGTTACCATAGTGAATCATCCCAAGCAGACAATGGCAGTGGCTTTGATGAATGACTGGGCAGTCCTTATGCTAGCTTTTGCCTACAAGCTAGACCATAATTTTGTCATACGTACTGGGGATTCTTCCAATTAATGAAAAGGTAAGATTAAGGTCAACTTTTTGGTGACTTCTTAGGGGAGACCTGTCAAATAATTGACCCCCTTTTTTTTCAGTTCACATGTTCCAGACCTGGAGACATGTCCTTGGGCTGAGCAACATGCAGAAGATCTTCCCTAGGACTTCAGTTCAACCTCAAACACAAGGTATTAAAGCTAAACCATGACCCTACTGCCAGAAAAAAAAACCCAACCAACCAACCAACCAAACAAAAAAAACCCAAACCCCAAAAAAATGCTCTTCATCAAGTCAGCACAAGAAGAAAGCTTTGCTTAACCAACCCCACGTCCTGGGACAGTTCCCCAGCCCCACTTTGAGAATCAGAATCGGTGGTTGGGATAGCACCAGGAGATCCAGGTTTCTGCCACCAAGACATATATTTTCTACCAAAAGAAAGGGTGATGTAGAAAATCATCTGGAGAATTAATACAGACCAAAGTCCTTCCTGATTAAGATTTCTCCCTCGGGGGAAATCTCAGAGACTACAGCAGTGGCAGCATGGAGCTGATGGAAACACTCTCAGAAAAGCAGATTGTCCCCTCCACCTGGCAGCGGAGGTACAGACTGTGTGGGTCTTGACTACCAGTCTGGGTGAGGAAGCAATACTCAGCGTTTCAAGAAAATGTGCACCGACTGCCATGGAGTTTTTCACCTTTTAAAGCCTTTCTCTATGGATCTGGTGAGCTAGGCTTTGTTCAAACTGCTTTCTTTAAACTACTTTATTATACAACAACTTTATTATACAAATTTTCTTACAGCAGAGGATGCTTTTTCTCTTCTTTATTCTAAGGGCTAATGTGCTACTCTTGTGTGTGTGACAAAAAAAGGAATTTTTCCTTTTTTCATATTTTTCTTGAGAAGGTATTAAATTGCTACAATGAAAGTATAAAACATAGATCACACATACACACAAAAACCGAACTGAAAAATAAAATCACCCTTGCCACAAGCGATACCTCGGCAGCAGCTGGAGGTCTTGAGAGATAAGGAAAATTTGTGTAGTAGGATTACATATTAAGAAACATTAACCATGAAGAACAGAGCAGTAGAAAAAGTACTAGTGGTGATTTCTGTGCACTAGCAGTGAATGAAGCAGGCAATTAATAAACACCCTGAACTTCTCAGATTGTGTGATTTTCTGATGTTAAGATACAATGTTATTCTTTCAAATGAAATCATGTTACAGAAATATGCATGTAACTGTCAGCTACACAAAAAGTAGTTCCAAAACATAATAACTTAACTGAAAAAAACTACATTTCTGATCATTTTCCCAGTTGTGCCAATTATGTAAATGCTTCTGAAGTATCACCTGAGGACAGAAAAAAATCCCCCAAACTAGACAGCTAACAGGTTGCACATTTTTTTTATGAATAGGATATTTTTGCCAAGTAAAAGAAAAAAAAAATCACTGAGTTAATATCATAGTTATTGTATCAGTTGTTAAAGAGAATCAGATCACTAAAATAGCACAACTTATTAGTATTTACATGACTATGCTATCTTTAATGAGTTGATCTCAGGACTTAGATATCAAAATTAATTTAAGATATGTTACATTAGCATCTTTATTGGACATGAATTATAATTTTAAATCTACACAGAAATGCACTTATATGCCTTTCCTATAATTAATAATCACTATAATATTTTCACATGTTCATTTATAACACACTTATAAAACATATGCATTTTATGATCAGCCATACACTTGATATTTCTCTTCATTCATACTTAATGTTGATAATATAAATGTATATAGTCCTTTAAATAATAGTTTTATAAGATAATGATTCACAGACAAATGATTATATACACTTGTTACAGCCAAAATATGAATACATTCATTTCTAATTGCAATGTACAGTGAAATATTAGCAATATATTAAATGTTATCCAGATATTAATATGCAAGTGAAATAATTTAATTATCAGTATATTTACTCTTCTAAATTTTAGTGAATGGGCTGTTCTTAGAGTTATAAACAGTCAAATGCAATAATATGCTCACAAGAAACAAATACAACGTCCAACCGCATGCTAAGCAACTGCATTTAGTCCAGGAGCAGGTTCGCGTGCCTGTATGGAGGGAGAGCTGCTCTCACTGCTCTTGCCACCAGGAACTGGAGAGCTCCAGTAGAGCCTCCTAGGTTAGCCCCTTATTCACGGAGAAATCAAGTTGGTGTAGCAAGCCTATAGCAACCCTGGCTGCCCAGTGCCCTCCGAGTCAGTTGGTCTTTCATCAGCCTCAAAGAGGAAACAGAAAGTTGCAGAGACCTTTTAAACTCCATGGTAGATAAGCTGTCTCAAGTGATTATAAAAGTGTCTCAAGGAATTATAAACCCTCTGAACCAAAGATAATGCTCTTCCACCCTTACGCTTCGCAAGAAAGACCAGTTCTAAGAAATTCTTTCAACACCAGCCTCTGCCTCTGATCTCTTTACCCCCTGCAATAGCCCATCACTCAGAGGCAACGTATCAGGTCTGGGTTGCCAATCCAGAACAAGCTTAATTGATATTGCTCTTTGCAGTAACTCTTTGCAAGTTAAAGTCAAATCCCAGTTAATCCTCACAACACACTGGAAGCCAGATAAGGAGGCTCATACTAGAGATAACTCTTCAGATTTGGGTTTATTATACTTATTTACACAAAGCACAGAGACAGGACAGAATGAGGGATCCCAGCTGTGAATACAGCTGTCCACATTCATGGGGCTCTTTCTAATGATTTCCACAGGCTTTGGTTCAGAACTTTGTTGTCTAAATGAATATCTGAGCCTCGTGACAGTGCTATTGCTTCCTCTGCCTGTCTTTTTGGATCCTTGCTAGATCATTTTATCATAGCAGTGATGAACTTTTAAAAATTCTTTTTAAAAACTATTAAAGTTTTAAGCACCGTATTATTTTTTTTTTTATTTGAACAGTGGATTGAGGCACCTCCTTCCAGACAGTTACAACAAATACCAAGAGTGAGCAGCCTGTCTGCCAAGGCCTTTCATAATTAAGCTAAAAGCTGTCCCAGAGGGTTAATAGGACCCCAAGGTGAGTCAGTATGACGAGCTATAAAGCTACATCCCACATATACTAACTCAAGAGGCATCCCATGGCATAAGCCTCTTTTCCTGGATTTCTATGAAGTTTCTCCTTCTCTAAAGTTAGTCAGAAAATGAAGAGACAAGGGAAAGGAAGGAAACAAAAATATTCCTGAAATTTCCATTAATCTGGATATTTCCTGACTTACCCTCTTATGTAAATGCTGTTGTTCTACCTTTGGTCTTCTTGGAGTCCCACTGATCACTTCCTTGTGTGGCTTTGGCAGCTGCAGCCTCCAGCTTGTTGCCAGACTTCCCTTCTGCCTTCCTTTCTATATGTGCTTCCTTTTACTCCTGTTTCCTTCCCCAAGAATCTCCTCCCTCCACCAGCTCTCTGTATCTCTCTCCTACCTTCCACCCTATCATCTCAGCAGTCACTCCTCCACCAGGCATCTCCTCTGGTCTGCCTCCTCCCCCATTGGATTATCCTCTAGTTTTTTTCCCACTTCCAGAATTTACAGCTTTCCATCAATTCTGTCCTTGTCCCCTGCCATTAACATTAACCCCAAATGTCCCATGATATTTTTTTCTTTCTTCTCCTACTTCCCTTCTTCTCCCTCTGCCTGAAGTCCTGGTATATAACCTCACACTATCAGTTTAATCAAAAGCTGGTGGTAACTGAAATCCAGATTTATCAATGCTCTTTGGTTATAAATAATAATTTAAGTTTGGTAACTTAATCCTGTAATGTGTTCTTGTTTGTGTTCCTCCCTAAAGCCTTAGAACAGTAAAGCCCATGGTATTCCTGTCCATTATCTTTTCCCTTCCCAGCTGTCATTCAGCACTCTTTTTGAAGTCCTCCCACTCCTAGGAAAATGAGTATTGAACAGCTTCACCCATACACAAAGAAGCAGATGTGCCAGGTAAGGAAAAGTAAGCCTTGTCCTTGACTTACCTGCACCAGAACTGAGAGGGGATTTGAGATGATGCTGGGAACAACTCAGACTTCTCTGAATGCAGGGTCTGATGGGTTCAGTGGCAGAACAGACATACTGGACTATCAAAACCAGTGCTGTGCCCCTCCTTCCATCCCATAACAGCTAGGAAGGAAATGGGATGTATCCTTCACTTTGAAAAGTCAGGGCACTCATTACTGTTTAGCGTTTAAAAACAAACCTTAAAATTACACAGGGTAAAGAGTACAGAATTGTAAACACGCTGTCACAACATGAAACACCCCAAACATGTTTGTGGCAAAGTGCACACCCTTCCTCTAATTATACTCAAGCTTCTCTGGTTTAGGTAAAAAGTAACAATAGTCACTCATCAGGTTCCTAAAATGGTATTGGAGAGGATTCAGCAGGACACTCCCAAGACGTTCTGGGTAGTAACAGCCACAGGATTATAGACATATAAATGCTCAGTCCCTCCAGCTTCTGGCAACCATTTCTTCCATGCTGTACTCTGCTCTGTTAGTGGGTTTCTAGTTAGTTTTTCATAAGCTTTCTTTTACAATGCCTTTTCTCAGCTGCCAAATTCTAACACAAACTTCTCCCCTTTTCTAAGCCTTGCTATCAGGCTGTCTGCCCAGTGCTTCTTGGAGGATAAATCTTGACCAGATCAGAACAGTACCTCTAAAAGTCTTGGATGTGCAGACTGAAGTGCGCATCTCAGCATTGCACCTTCACGCACTAGGGAAGCTTTTTTCCACTGTCCTTCTATGTGTGAGAACTTTTTAACAACGGTTACGTGTTCTAGGTCTTAATGAACACTGTATTTTCCAAAGTCCGTGTACCCAAGGGAGCATGCCAGTATCTTGATCAAACACCACGGACATATATCAGCTGACATCTGTCAGTTTACCTACCATGCCTCTGTCTGTAGTTTTACTGTGTTTGTGATTCTAATGTACACATGCCTAAACGGTGTCTGTATGCACATTCAAGTAATGTGTGTGAATCTCCCAATAACAGACAGGAACAACTGCAGGGGAGATGATTTTTCATGGCCTCCCAACAACCTTCCTGACAGACAGCTATCATCCACTAGGCTTATAAAAAAACCTAGTAAAAGACAAGTTCATTGCCATTTGGAGACAGCAGATCCCGGTATTTTGATTATTCATGTGTATGTAATAAGAATCTTCATCTTGGCATGACAGGCATAGGTTGCCTCATGAATTGGTGAGACTTGGGAGGGTCTTTTCTTAGACAGTAAACATGAGAACATATTTTCCTGTGGGTATTATACTTTCCTATGCCCTGGTAAAATGCGAAGGCCCTCTTTTCTAAGGGCAGTTATATTCCATTTTTGACCCAATAAATATTTAAGCATTTATACATGCTTGCATGTACACAGGAATACACGTGCGGGTGCCTTGTTTCAATTTCAAAGAATTTCTCCTGAAATTTAGTGTGTAGTTGAGCTCTTTTCCCTCTTGCAACCTTGCTGTGCTGGTTTTGGCTGGGACAGAGTTAATTTTCTTCACAGTAGCTATATGGGGCTATTGTTTGGATTTGTGTGGAAACAGTGCTGATACCACAGGGATGTTTTCGTTCCTGCTGAGCAGGGCTGACACAGAGCCAAGGCCTTTTCTGCTCCTCATCCCATTCCACCAGCGAGGATGCTGGGGGGACACAAGGAGCTGGGAGGGGGCACAGCCAGGACAGCTGACCCCAACTGACCAAAAGGGTATCCCAGACCATACGATGTCATGCTCAGCATGTAAATCTGGGGGAAGAAGAAGGCAGGGGGGACATTCGGAGTGACAGCAAAAAGAAAGTCTTCCAAAGTCACCCTGACTTGTGATGAAGCCCTGCTGTCCTGGAGATGGCTGAACACCTGCCGCCCATGGGAAGCAGGGAATGAATTCCTTGCTTTGCTTTGCTTGCATGTGCAGCTTTTGCTTTATTTATTAAACTGTCTTTATCTCAACCCATGACTTTCTCACTTTTACTCTTCTGATTCTCTCCCCCATCCTGCTGCAGGTGGAGTGAGTGAGAGGGTGGATGGTGCTGAGTTGCCAGCTGGAGATAAACCATGACACTTGGCCTTAACCAAGCTATACTTTTCATACCATTCAGGTTCCTCACCTGAAGGATGGGGCAGTAATGTATACTGAGTTATTTGGCATGTTGCCACACTTAGTGTGCTGCTTAAGCATCCTTCAGGTGAGGAACCTGAATGGTATGAAAAGTATAGCTTGGTTAAGGCCAATTTCAAAAGTCTATGTAGGCGCAAATCCTCCCAACCACATGTATTTCGGTGAGAGACACATGGAAGTTTCCAAGGAAAACATGATATTTTTCAGGGTGTTTGCATGATGGAAAATGGAAATAGGCAAGTGTCATCCATAGAATGTGCACTGGGCACCTTTCTGAGGTGCTACAGCCCTAATGTGGCTACTGTATTTCTATGTAGCCTTCCTTTTCTTATGATGAAATTTATCCATGAAGAGCTTCCCACTTTTAAAACTATGCCTCATCAAAATATCATTTTGATATTTCATGTTTAATTCACCTTATGCACCAGGCATGTGCCCAGTGCACATTCTATGGATGGGACAAAACCAACTTCCAAAGTGTAGAACCAGTGCAAATGTGTTGTCTCAACACATCACCTGTTTTGACTTCCAGATCTTTCTGGCTTAACTTGAAACTTATCTTGTTTGGCTCTTACAATTCAAAGGATCAAAATCCAGCATAAGCCTGTATTTAACTTTCCTCCTTACTGTATGAAATCTTCATGCTGTTGTTCCCTATTGTGAAGGTCATATGCAGCCCTCAAGCATCCTAGGAGAAATGAGCTAGTGCATTGTTTCCTGTATATGAACTTCAGTAATTTTTTTCAGGACTAAAGGTTAACACATCTTAATTAAAAAGAAAAAACTCAGAAACCAACAAAAATCATTCAGCAGATCTTTCTTCTGAAAGATCTTTAGTGCATTCTGAATCAATATACATCTCATGGAGCAAAGAAAATGAACTGCCATTCTGGGTAGGACTGATCTTTCCATATTTAGTTGTCCACATTGTAGACATTTGAATGTCTACACAGAATCCCTTCATTGTCTACAGAGAAAAATATGCCTTTTCTAGGACTTGAGTCCTTACTGTATGATAAATTTAAAGTAGCTCTCATGAGCTACCTGCCACAACTGCGTATTTCTAAGCAAAAATTTAGTTCAGAATATTTCCCACTATGAGATGAAGCTTCTCCTTTTTCCCTAAGAAAAAAAAAGTATTATTCAGTATAATACCCACAAAAAGGCAGGCAAAGATACACTCCAAAGATCTTGAAGGATTTTCAGAATTTCAGAAATTAGCTGTATTCAACTTCATGAAGCATTAGAAGAGAGCAGAAACAAAATTATAATACAAGCTTTATCTGACCTGTTCTCATCCTGACTTTGTAATTCGGATTTATTTGATTCTGGGATTTACTTGCTATGGGGAGAGTGTTGTCCTGAAAAACCGGCTGTAGTTAGCAAGACTTGATACTGTGACATAACTTGAATTTAAACAGCCTATGGGCATTGTTCCTGGGTTTTTCTCAGGGTGAATTTCATCACAGTTCAAAGGGTTCATACAACTCTTTATTAAATATTCACAACATGAAATTTTCCTAGTCTGTCTGAATCATTGTTTTTTATTCTCATTTATTCTTATGTTCTTTATTCCATCATATCGTAGTTAGTAAAAATCAATTTAATACCCAATTAACAATTAAAACTTGCCAGACACTCTCTGCTTGCAATGCGTGAAGTCTAAGCTTCATGAAGTGCTGATGGAATCCCAGCCAGTGGTTTTTCCTCAGCAGTGTTAGAGGCACATAAAGGAGCCATCATATGAATTAAATAATTATGGCTCTTAATTAATTAGATATGAATATAAAAATTAGTTCAATAGTAAGGTTTAGCAAGGGCATGGTAATCTAGGCACACCTTGCAATGCTGAATGATATTAATGAAAAAGTATTAAACTGGAAAATATTTCACACCTCTGTATTTCTGTATGGCATTTCTAATAACACAACAAGGTTGGAGATATTGCAGTATGTTGCATTTCTGTTCAGAAACCACAACAGCACTGAGCTTGTCTTCGCTGTACATTGCATGAGTAATTGACACTGCAAGTAAAACAGTAGGATAGAAAGATTATTTTTTTAAATGAAAAATCAAAGTAGCTCCTGAAGAGTTTAGTGGTTCAGACATGAGAAATGTACTTCTACAGAGTTCATAAAGATTCAGAGCTCTTGAAAGTAGTGTTCTACCTGTTTTCTGTTAATAGAGACCCTAACAGCCTCTAAAGTCATGAACAAAAATGTAAAGAGAAATTTATACAGTGTTAATACTTTCTATGCATGTTGGAGTGCTGGAAGTTAGTCTGAATTTAGAAACTACAAAGTAGCATAGCTCCTTGTTTAATGACAACCCAACCCTGCCAGATTTACTCAGGTAATTGAGCGTTCACAGCGAATCCCCGCAGGCTCTGCGGGGAAGCTGGGGGAGCTGGCACTGGTGCTGAGTCAAGGTGGTGAGACTGGAAACTCCCGTGTCTCAAAGCAAAACGTCAGAGTTGGAATTTTTCCTAGACCAGTTGCCTAGGCCTGCTGCCTACATGCCCAGAACTGGTGACAGCAATTGTCGTCTTCTCCATATTCAGAACCATACAGAAATAGGAGCCAGACCAAGTGACAGATCGCAGGAATCCAAAAGAATTTACATCAGCAAAGTAATAAAGTTACATAAATATAAGGCAGTGAAAAATCAGCAATTCTGTGGTATTATTCAGTTTTTCAGCGGTAAAGCCAATTTATATCTGTGTATTTTCTTTAAGTCTCAGCATGGCTGAAAACAGCATCTCTCCTTTATTTCTGTAAACCAAACACTGCAATATCCTAATGTACATGAGTCCTAAAAATGTTACCCTCGGAAGTCACAAATTATACTGGATGCCTTCAAATTTACATAGCTGATTTGTAAAGACTGCTGTTTGTCCTTTGGAAAATCAGACCCCTTTTAGTTGAAATTACCATGTTCACCAAAACAGAGAGATAAGCATTGTCAAAAAAACTTTAAAATAAAAAAATTGCTGGTTACTTAAAAAATGGAAGTGGGATGTTTGTTTATACAGTGTCTACACAGTGAAAAATAAAGGTGTTCTTTTAGATTATTTTAATCTTGCCAAATAGCAATTGTTTTTAATCATCAAAAAATATAAATCTCAAATCTGGATTGCTCAGGTGGATAGTTCTTTGCTATCTCTTAAAACAGAAGTGAAAAGACTTTCTGTAATTTTTTTAGCCACATAACCCAGAATTTTGCACACCAGAGTCAGCTGAAATGTTCCCAGCAGGACGTTCACAGCGCTTAGCTCCTCTCCTAGTGGAAAGATCCTTAATGTTTGTTTTTCACCTCAGCAGACTTTAATTAGCTTTCATTTCTTTGGCCTCTCATTTGTATTTTCCAAACACAAGTGCCATATCTGTAGAACAGCTTTTGATGAAAAATTAAGGTTGAGGATGCCTTATGTCTTTTGAACGAGCATTGACTTCCAGTATCTCTTGTGTGTGTTTCAGCACATCCTTTCTTGGAACATCTCTACATCTCTGTCTGGGCATCCTTGATTTACAAAATATATCTTCAATGGCATAGGAAGGTGCAGCAAATAAAGCCATAAGCTTTACAAAAGACTGACAAAGTGTTCCTTTTTACTTTAGCAAGCACAAGTCATGTACACTGCTAGATGAAAGGAGCTGGTATCACAATTCAGGCAACAGGCTGCTGTCCCGAGGAATGGGAACTTAACCTTTTTTTGGGTTTTTTTTGCTTAAAATGAGAAAGCAATGTCAAATTCAAGGAAACTAAATTTTTCATAAAGATCTCATTAAATAGCTCATGCCCAGCTCCCTAGCCTTTGCATCTGAAGCTAAACTCATGTCCTGGTTTCGGCTGGGACAGAGTTAATTTTCTTCACAGAAGCTAGCATAGTGCTGTGCTTTGGATTTAGTACTACAAGAATGTTGATAACACACTGATGTTTTCAGTTGTTGCCAAGCAGTGCTGAGACTACTCAAGGACTTTTTGAGCTTCTCCTGCTCGGCCAGGTGCATAACAAGCTGGGAGTACAGCACAGCTAGGACAGCTAACCCAAA
>BOSO01020252.1:0-12114 GCA_018403395.1 Gorsachius goisagi | reverse complement strand
TTCAACAAGGCCAAGTGCCGGGTTCTGCACTTTGGTCAAAACAACCCCATGCAGCGCTACAGGCTTGGGGAAGAGTGGCTGGAAAGCTGCCTGGTGGAAAAAGACCTGGGGGTACTGGTTGACAGCCGACTGAATATGAGCCAGTATTGTGCCCAGGTGGGGCAACAGGGAAGATAATGACACACTGGAGTGAATCCAGTGAAGAGCTACAAAGATGATTAAGGGACTTGATATACAAGAAGAAGCTGATAGAATTGGGAACTATTTAGCCTGGATAAGAGAAGGCTCACGGGGATCTTATCCATGTGTATAAATACGTGATTGGGGGAATAAAGAAGACAGAGACAGACTTCTCAGTGGTGCTTACCAACAGGACAGGAGGCAATGGGCAAAACCAAAAAAACTAACTAAAGAAACTGTAAAATGCAATCCAAACACAATAAACCACTTTTTTTTTACTGGGAGGTTGGTGAAACACCGCGTAAGTGTTGCCCAAGGAGTTTATGGACTCTCTGTCTTTGGAGATACTGAAAACATGACTGGACAAGTCCCTGAGCTACTTGCTCTAGGCAACCCTGCTTTGAGCACAGGGGGGTACGCTAGGTTCCTTCCAGCATCAACCAGTATGTGATCCTGTGAAACTGCAAGTGTAAGACTGTAATTGTAGGACCAACAGTTTATATGATTCACATCAGCTTCATCCATCAACTTAGCCACATCCAATAATTATCGACATCACATATACTAAGAAAATGCAATAAATTTGAGATCTCAGACCATTAATAATGCAAGTCTAGGTTTAGATATTCTAATGTGATACAAAAATCTGAAATCAACTGTGATAAAAGATATATGGAATTAAGGCAGAGAATACACTTTTCTCCATTAAGTGGAGTTTAGCTTTTCATTTCAACATGGACAAGATATGTACAGTGACACTGTCAGATGCCCAGAGTCTTCAGCTTCAGGATAGAGTAGCAGCCTTTGTGTGGATTCTATTTCTTGGCTTGCTGAAATTGAAATGTTAATGCCATTTGGGGTTTGTTTTGATTTTTTTTCTTTTAAATTTATAGGAATAATTGCTTTAGCAGCAGTAGCTCTAACTGTAGCAATTAGCAATGCCACTTTTTTCCTCTTTAAAAAAAATCCAGCTGAGAGTGTGGAAAGAAATTATAAAAGAAATGAGATTAAAGGTACTGAAGATTTCCCATGATGGCATGTTTAACTTATACTCTCACTAAATAATGAGATAGCAGGATTATTTTCATTTTTGAGCTTAACATGCAGTTTTGAGAAGAAAAAAAACATGACCACAAAAGATTCTCTCTAGTCTAGGGCATCATCTGTTCTTCACTTGAACAAAACCTTAGTTTTCCATTTCATAATTCCCTTTGTCCTGATGTGCTGCTTACCTAGAGGCAGGTGAGTGAGAAGAAAAGCTTAGAGACTAGCCAATAAATACATAGCTAAACAAACTCTTGACATCTGTGCTACATTTTGTGTCCTTTCTCTTCTTGCGCCCTTACTCTGTATTGGTAAAGCTAAATCAGCTCACTGCATCTTGTATTCATTCGTCACAGTGCTTGTGTAACTGAGAATAGAAGAAGAATCTCAAAGTAATTTACATTTTGAAAGAGCTTCCTGAAAGTTTTCTAGAAATATGTTCTATGCCCAGCCTCTCCCAGTGTTGCAAGCTAAACTACCCCATCTTTCATAAAGCAAACACTAGTAGTGCTCAGTAAGGTCAAGATGGGTAGAGATGTTCCACCTCTGCTACCCACATGAAATGCTATGGGCAGACAGTAAATCACTTGGAGAAGCACGCTATTGGTCATCACAATGGCACAGGCATTAGCTTTTTATGTTGTTCTTTACCATCAGTATCTACTCAGCAAATAGGTATCCCAGTGTCCTCAAAGTCACGGCAGCTGCTTTTGACTCTTGCAAATCCATTTCCAAATCCTCTCCGTCAGTTACAGGAGCATTTTACACAGATTCTGGGCATGCAACTGAAGTCAAGGCATGCCAGCTGTATCAGCCAAACTGAAAGAGGAAAACATTTTTAAAGAAAGGATAAAGAGACAGGGCATTTGGGTGGCCTTTAGATGAATATAGCTATGGTAATCCCAGTATTGTTCAAGGGCTCTTTTTCAGATGCCATTAATATACTAAGCAGCTGCATATTTAAGCCACTTTTAAACCATTCTCCCAGCCACCCAGGCTGCACTTCTTTAGCAGCCTAAGTGCAATTTCTTCTTTTCAGCCAGCACATAGCATATTTAATAGTCTATTTCATATTCTGAGGTAGTCCAAAGTGATATACAGCAGTTATTTTATGAAACACTGATTTGCAGCTCAGTGTCATTTCCTGGCACATCACATCACATACAAATATATAAGATGGCCACTGACTGCATGCCTTTTGAGAAGAATATTGCTGTAAGGGGAAAAAAAAGCCAGAAATAAGTAGTTGCTTGAGTTTAAATTGTGAACAAAAGGCTTTACTGCTCTAGAATATACTTTCACTATATTCCAAATTTTTCCATTTATGTTCCAGCAAGCAGGACATGCAAAATGAATTTAACTCTGGATAGTTGCTGAGGTACCCTTGTGACAGCACTTTGGGGGAGGAAAGAAGGGAAGGGTGAAAGAGTGAGGTCTCGCTGTTACATGTAGAATGTAAATATCTTCCTTGCAATAAGGCAGAAAGTCAGTGACTGGACACCAAATCATTGGAGAAAAGACAGAAGGAGGAAAGAAAGAAGAGAGGAAATCAAAGCAATGGGAAATAGGAAATTGGCATATACTTCACAGAATAGTTGACTGTGAAAGAGAGAAAATAAAAAATGTATCTTCAAAAACAAGCATACTTGAAAAGGTTAAAAGACGTTTGAATATGTATCAGTTAGGGATGTTTTGAGTTTTGATCTCCCTTTAGAGAAGGCCTGTTATAAAGCTTTCAAACTAGAAGGTGTGAACGTGGATTAAACCCAGTGATAAACTACAACGTAGAAAAACTTCTGTAGAAATTGAATTTTGGCTGTGAAACAAATACAGGACCAGGCTGTGTTTCAATTAGCAAAATTTGTTCTTAACCATCTGTTCCACATCTTGATTTAATATTAGAGCCTTCCCTGGAGTGGTTTTGGAGTCTTAAATAATTCTGCTTCAAGAAACCAGCCAGAACAATGATCAGGTGGGATTGGCCCTGATCAGCCTGAATGATGTCCAAAGGCTTTGCTCTAGGTAGCAACAGCAGGAGCATCCAACAACGTCTTCTCCAAGCACACTGCAGATTAGGTTGTGTGGATGCCAGGGTTGTAAAGAGAAGATAAACAGGTTATTATTCCCTTCTGACATCACTGCAAATGTAGTGCAAGGGCAGGCAGGGGGAAGGAGGGCACATGAATTTTAATGGCTTTTTCTGGTAAATTAATTATTATTGTCATAGTGAAAATTCAGCTAGCTGACCAAATATCATTTACTCTTTGCAAGTTTTCATTATAGGATTTTTTCCAAGGAAATCTTTTTTAAGAGGATAGCTTTACTTAAAGTAATGCTCAGGGGAGTGATCCAGCTGCACTAAAATGTCTAGCACCTGGGTTCAGTTTCATTTAAAGACTATTTTACTGTGGCAAATAAAGATTGAAGGGCAAGATATAAGTATCTTAATACATTTGTGCTATCAAAATATTAGTACAAGTTCAGTTTTTCATTAACAATTCTGTGCCATCCATTTAACTTGTTAAAGATCAGGCATTCACTTCTGTGCATACCATCTCCAAGAGAGCTCCTCCAGTCTCCCGCTATGACTTTCCAGATACCCTCCAGGACGTCTCAGCCATTTGTTCAGCCCTAGCTACCAGATCCCCAATGGAAACAGAAGCATAGCCTAGAGCATACCTCAGTTATGAAATTCAGTGTACTGCCAGCTTCAGTAATAATGTAGAGGTCAACATCCAGTCCCTTTGTGGTAGTAACCATGGGTTTGGTCCCCTCATTAGAGGAATGATGCTGTTTAAGTGAGGATTACCTGGTGATGTTTCCCTCACTCATGGGGGTTTCAGTTGGCACTAAACTTTGTAAAGTTTCCTGGAGTGTTGAACAATGTGAAGATGGACAAATATGGGATAGTTAGTTTCCGTATTTCTTCTGAAGGTTGTTCATCACAGTGTACTGCTTTTTAAAATATTAGGTGAATGAATATTGTGAATAATGAGCACCTTTTTCTTTTACGCTTAATGAGCAATCTTTGCTCTGCTCTACTTTATCTTAACAGTGCTATTACTTACTTTACCTTAACAGCCTTTGTAAATTCATTCCTTTTACATTCATTTTTCCAAATTGTTTCCCTGAATTATCCTTCCCCTTGAGAGAAAGCATTAAGAACCATCCATGGCTTAACAGTCAGGCCTGTGAATCCCACAGTTCATGTCCTAACTTCAGTAGGATTTTAGCTCCCTTGCAGCCTGGGAGTCCTTAAGCTGTTAATGGCCAGAAACTGAGACTGTAGTGGCAATGAGGATGTGCTGGACTTAGGCACTGAATTGCTGTGAATCCACCAGTAGTTGGGGCTGATTTGTCTTATTCCTATTATTCTGTATTTGTCTATATTGTACATAGTGGATTGTGCTTCTGACGCTTCTTGAAAAGTGTAACTGATACTTTATCCCAGCGTGTGAATGCAGATGAAACAAGGTGTAAAAGCCAGTGCCTTCCTTGCCCTGCCAAGATGTTGCCCTGTGGTGTTGAGGCATCACTCATGCCACATCAGTCAACCTGCAGGAGAATCACGACTGCCTTTTGCAAAGGCGGGCATGCTGAAAAAAAGTTTCCCTTTCTCCATTCTAGAACGTTTTCCCCAGCATCTCAGAGAATTTGACTGGCATTTGCTCATTGCTACACAGGTACATGCTGTGGGTCTGATGTGGGATGCTGAGCTGTCCCTCTTTTTTTTCTTTAACTTTGCAATTGCTTTTAATCTAGCTCTCTTCTCTGCCCCCTCTCTGCCAGAGATGGCTTATGATTACCTCAAGTATTCAAAGCTGCACAAGCTGTTTTCCTGAAACTTATTTCCTTTGGATTGGATGGGAAAGGCTTGTGAGCTCAGCTACTGTTCAGGTGAGGGAACATGATGGTAAACCAGACATAAAATCTTTGTATGCACAGCATAATTCCTCGAGATCCTGTCTATGCTCAGTGTTTTATAGATGAGTCCAAAACTGCCATTCTCACTGTATTCGCAGAGTAACTAACGACAGTTAGAAAAGTTCTGGATTCTTTGCATATCTTTCAGTTGGTCTAAGCTTTAACATTGGACTGCTTTACCTCACTGTAGCCTCACAGCAGTGAACAATGTAAGCAAAGAGCATTAATTAATACTTTCTAGACATCTGGGCCAAAATTTTGTTTCAATATTAATTTCTTCCAGTAATTTCACTGCTCTCTTTTCTTTATGCTTACATATTAAATGAAACCATGACTGTGAAAATGATTAATTTATCTAGAAATCCTGTGTGGGATCTCTGGCCAGAGCAGCTGCAAAACAACTTAAAATTTACTCGTCTCAGACTGGAATAAATTTTAACAAATTTGGAGAGCTTGTGCATATTATATCATCATAAGAATATCATATCATCAGCGATACATACAAACAGACTCTGACACGTACCCAGGAAAATATGGTAACTTTTTAACAAAGACTGAATCTGCTAAGATGTAGCTTTCAAAAATACAGAATACTTCTCATCCAGTATTTGCTGCTCTTCCTCACGGGACTCTTCAATTTGAATAATACAAATCCTACAGAGCATTTGGGGCACAAAGGTTTAAACTACTTATACTTCCAAGAAATACACCGGGGAAGTACCTGGAAACACCACTTTGCAAAGGTCTGACAGATATTTAAATCATCACTTTTCTGGCACATTTTTTCTTACACCAAGGAGCTAAAACTAAGGGATATTACAGAATTTCTACCTTTTTACTTCAGTGTGTATTCAGCAAATTTCATAAGCTTGACTTCATACACCAATAAATTATTCAGTTCCTTTGCCTTTTAACTGAATCTTTTACACTGAGAAGGAAAAATGCTTTAAAACATAAGAAATGACAGTCTTAAAAAATAAAAAATGAACCCACATCATCTTTTCCACAATTCAAAGACAATACAGCATCTGAACTAAGCCACTTGTCAACCTTCAAGCCTAAATATTTCATCACAAAGGTTCTTCTGGAATTCTGAGTTAATGTTACTCCTCCTCCCTACATTGACAGTGGTCATTCCAGGGCTACTGGACTACAGAGCACCTCATACCCGCCTGTCTGCTTGCTCCGGCAGCGGGTGCCGGTTGTGATGCAGTGCTTCGTGGCAGCATAACCTGGAGACCACACCGCTCTATCTCACTGAACATTGTTGGTGACTTGGAAATTTAGGGCATTGTAACAGAATAATAAATGTTTCAGACTTTTCTTAATAAATTGGCCAGGCTAACAAATGCACATATGATATTTTGGGTTAAAAGTTCTTCATGTGTTGCAGAGCAGGGCACTATGACTGTTGAAAGCTCTAGAAGGTACTTCTGGCATACAGTCTGAGGCCTCTGAGGAAACTCTATTATTATTTTTCTCCTGCTGTGTTTACTTCAAAAGTCACATGTGGTGATGGAGTCTTGAAGAAGAGATATTAATAGGCTGCATTCAAAGGGGCTGGCATCTGCCAGCAGGCTAACAGACTTCACCACCAAAAACATGCTTTTAAAAAATAAACTTCTTCGCTGTAGTTGCAATATTCAGATGATTATTCTTCTAGAACAAATGGATAGGATGACTGGGTGACATCTCTCTCTTTCAATCAAAATGATTGGAGCAGATTAGCACTTGCCTAGAAACACCACAAAATCTTTTACTCTCTGTATAGTTAAAGTAGATATGTTTTTCTGTTAACGATTTTAAAGACTCAAGCTGGTCTTTCACAAATGCAAAGCTTTCAAATCCATTTCTGTAGATTTGACAAATATTATTTATAAACCAACACACATTTTAATCAAAGGAAGATATACAATCTTTGGGGACAGAAATCAACTATAGATGACTAATTCAATGATAGAAATACATTCGGGTTTTTGAAAATATTCTTCCTTAGGATTCCGATGGTGTTTCCTAATTGTAAAGATATAGCCAGAAGCTGAGGCATAGCTTTTACATAATTTTGTGTGGGATCAGTTTTACACCTGACATTATACTGGTATAAAGAACTCAAACAATGGAAACATACAGTTTTAAAATCATTGTCATCACAATATTGTCATATTATTTTTAAGTGACACATCTTTTATCTGGGACTTTTATTTGCTGTATTTCGTTGTTCATTTTTTCCAAAAGATGGCTTTAAAATAGCTTATGTATAATATAGTACATCCTAGTATTTTGAAATTAGGGTGGCTCATTAATCAACAGCCCAGAATGACTGCAAAGGAAAAACACAGGAAGCATCACTTCAGGTCCAGCTCTCCTGTAAACTGAGAACACACCTTGACAAACACTTCCTTCTTTGTTCCCATTTAATTTTGATTTTGCTTATAGCATAAGAAAATCTGTACACAAGGAAAACCAATGTGGGTCATATCTTAAAAGAGAAATAAATCAGTAATCAGGCAACACATTTCTGGGCAAATATAACAAGCCTGCAGTAGCACTGAAAGGCAGGGGAGCATAAGCCAAATGGCTAAGAAACATGCTACCTGGAGAGCCTTATGAAAATGACCTTGTACAGAAAAAGAAGTGCAGCAGTCATACTTGGCTGTGAGCTTAGGACATCTTACAGACATAAATATGAGATCACCAGCAGCCAATGCAAAAGCTTCATGTCTGTCACACACCTCTAATTATTTACACTTTACTGTGTTTTCTTACATAGAAAGTAATTAATAATGAACCAATGTAAAGGTCTAAAAGTGTGCAATGAAAGGACAGCAAACCCCATTTCCACAGAAGACTATTGTAGAATTTTGTCATGAGGGGAAGCACATGCTAGGGCCACTTTGGTTTGGGGTCCCCAGCTAGGTCTGGTGCTGAGGAAACCAAACCCAGAGTATACCATACTTCATCTGTAGCTGGTGAGAGTTTATGTATGAAAATCTACTGTGAAAATTTTCTCTTAAACTTCAAATGTCATAAGAGCACGTCTCCACTGTCTCATCCAGAGCAATTAAAGTTAAACATTTTCTTTTGTTATTTCTTCACCTTCAGGGAAATCAGGATCTGTTCTTTGCCAGACAATAGTTTTGGTATTGTCTTACTCAAAACATTGTATGGAAGTTATTTTATAGCATAAGTAAGAACTTGGTCCTGAGAGAGGGTTTGCAGGTGCTTCCATTTGATGTAACTGATGTGATATATGAGAAGAAGGATCACATACTTTTTTCTCAATGCAAAAGAATGAACGTACATTCCTCATTAGTAAACTGAGTTCACTGATAAGATAAAGAAACGGTGTTCATCTGTTGTTCCTTCAGTCATACTCAATTTTCCATGAATCAACAATAGAAATGTAATTAGTTTCAAGCAATACAAACATGTTTGTGAAGTTGTACCCTTTTTTGTCTACTTCTGAGTATTAGTGCTGAAACTAATTTAAGATCTTCTCAGCTGGTGATATAGGATGTAGTTACAGGATGTTCTGATTGCATCTGATTTTTGCAATGAATTATTATCGTTGTTTTGTATTGGTGATTCTAAATAATTTCTTTCAGTCTCTGTGAATTATGTCCATTTTCATATACTTGATTTCAGAAAAATGGGGATAATGAAACATAGCAAGATAACATGATGCCATAACATTTCCTGCCCAGAAATTGTAAGTCTTCAAAGATAGTCTGTTCTTGGGGAGATTTTCTGACCAATGTCCCAACCAAAGAGCTTCAGGGCACTTCACCTAAACTAGTAATCGTTTTGAGGTCTACCCTCCACTAATCTTTATACGTAATTCTGCTTTGACAGACTGAGTAGATCTAGCTAACAAAAAAACCCTCACTAAGTCAAGGAAGGATGAGAGTTTACAAAATTTCAATGGTTTTCTAAGGAATGCCATGACACTGAAGATCTCCATCATGCCTGCAAGATAATTCAGACATCTCACATGGGCTGAAAGATTGTAGACCACATTGAACTTGAGAAACTGAAGAAACCAAATTAATTTACAGTAATTAGGTTATTGGACTGTATTATTTTTAGTTAACTTTTCTATCAACCATAATAGAGCAAGTAGGTTAATCCCTTGGCTTTCAGCTGAGTACAATAGAATAAGTCCTATTGGTTTCAGGCTCTGTGGTTTGAAAAAGCTATACACATGCTGGTATTCTAATCTTTTCTTTTATGATATTCTTCCATTTAATTTGGAAATGCAGCTTTTCTTGCTCTGCAGACTGTTGTGCTCGCCATGGCCCAAAAATGTACGCCCTCAGGATATAGCCTAGGGCAGAAAAAAACTGATGGAGAGCAGGAGTATCCCAGCAATTCTCAGACTTTATGTCAAGTCCCTCTATTATATACACAACATCTTAGTACAAAGCCACTTTTTCAGTATAATCAAGGCAGAGTACACAGTTAGGAAAATAGAAATATGAAAGCAAGATAAAGTGTTGCAAAGGGAACACATAAAAAGAAAGCAACATTACTCCTTCCACGGGTTCTATCTATTGCATGGCATGCAATAATTCATGGTAGTTAAACAAGATAAAATTCAAATTCTTTCATAACATGTTAGATTTTCTAAAATTTTCCTAATGTGGCAAAAGTAAAATTAACATATACAGTCCCTGCCTGCATAATACATGTGAGAAGCCTCTCTTCGTTAGTACTCAGAGTTTAAGTGCACTGTAGCAGGCTCCTGCTGAATTGATCACAAATTCTCCCTGCAGTTACTTTTTTTTTAACAGAAGACAGATGATTTAGTTCTCTTTAACTCTCCCATAGAGCCTTTCATTTCAGGAAAAAGGCATAAAGGTTGCTGAACATTCAAAACCAGTGCTGAGTAAGCCCCTTTTCTATTTGCCTACATTTTCTTACCTGAACTCAAGCCAGTATCTGTAAGGTTGTTTTTTTTTTCTTTTTGGTCTCTGGAATTGCAAATAGATATAGCTTGTATTATGCTGATTTATGTCATTTTAAAATCTGTTTAATGTTTTCTCCAGAATTACTTAAGCTGGGGTATCAACTATTAAAAGGGTGAGTATGAATTTTGAATCATATTATCTAGTTCTTTTTGAGTCCTAAAAATAAGCCCAGAATTGTTTAGAAATGTGGCGATCACTGAATTCAGTAAGACTATGCGCTGCATGTAGGGCAGCCAAAAGGTCTTTTTTGATATATTTTATCTCCAGGAAACCTAGCTTTCTGGCAGTGCAAAATAGTGAAAATTGTGAAACCTGAGCTGTGAATGTTACTCTAGTCATACAGAAAAGTGTGCTGCTGAGCACATAGAGGGCTTATCCTCTTCAGGCTGTGGCTCTTAAGAGGAAGAGGGTCTGTGGACTCTAGCAACAAGGGCAAATCTGGAAGCACATGTTTCTGTCATCCTTTGTCCTTCCCATTTCAAGCTGTGTGTTTTTATCCTTCATGTGGAAATACTGCATTTTTCCTAGACCCTCTAGTATGTCATAACTGCTAAATGCATTGCTCCATGATGAAACCATCGCATAGGCTTCTTCACAGCATCCCTGTCAGAGTAGAAGAGAGCAGGAATATATCAATCTAGTTTGCAAATGAATGCTCTTGACACATTTTCTTACATTCTTATTAACTGGAAAATTACATATTTAAAGGCTCTAATATAATTACAGTTAGATTCCTAAAATGGAAAAAGGTAACTTTACATTTGTCAGACTGTAAAGATTTGTCAGGACATTCTGAATTTTAAAGAGGCAATTATGTCTCTATTTTTTCCCTAGTTCCCATTATAAGGAGCTCTGAACCCTCCCCTAAAGGAGGTCAGTTGAGGTACTGTACTGGAAATGCTACATGTCTGAAACAGTATGGTAATTCCTATTCACTTTGCGAGCAAAATATGACACAGCATTATCACTTAGGACCAGCATATGAATGCGCAGGCATAAATTATTTCAAAATTAGTTACCAAGTCCTCACAGAAAAAGCATACTGAAGGCATCCGCTCCACCCTTTCCCCTTTGAGACCCTGTTTTGTTACTACACCAAATGCTGTCAGGCACTGCCAGCCAACTGATGCTGTGATGCTGTAACCACATTTCTTTTCAGGAGTCACTTCTTGTAAACAACAGAGGCTGTTAAATTGAAGGAGAATATGCGAACACTAAAAATGCTAGCACTAATTACTATGGTAACTGAAAATTCTGATGTTAAAATTAGATACTTTGGTTACATTTCCCCTTTTCTCTGAAGGAAAAAGCCCAACTTAATAAAATTTCATATATCTTATAATGAAAATACTTAAGCATATGTGTGTTCTTTTTACAGAAAAATCTTTAAAACCAAGTAGGAATCCTAAATGCAAACTGATTCAGTTCTGAAATCTGTGAAAGACTGTAAATATGAAGTGAAAATATTCTACAGATATGATTTTCACGTAGAATTGAGCAATGCAGTCTGGAAAGTAGACAGCAATTATCCTCTACTCATGTTTACCTGACCAGTTATTAAAATGCTTTATTTCCAAAATAGCAAATGGCAACATTCTGTGTGGTGAAGTAAAAGCTTGTAAAATGTCATCCACTGAGACCACCAGAGGAATGTAAAGGGTGCATTCCAGAGGTACATGTTCTTTGATGGCCTAGAATTAAAAAATCGATTTTAAGAAAGATTTATCTGGGGAAGGGGGAAATAAAATTTTGAAATCAAATGGAAGAACATACACTGAGATTCCCACTTGATATCAAGACTTCAGCTGATGCTACCATGGTTTAAACTAAAACCCTGAATTATTCCAATGTCTAAGAGAGGATATACAAACCAACAGAATTAGAAAAATCTTACAGATTTGCATTGCTAGCCATTTTTGGGTAGCTGCCTGTGGGAAGCCATTGAAGAGCACCTAAAAGTAAGATGGGAAAGGGAAAGGAGTTATCTGTAAGATGCTAG